>DWEE01000845.1:0-15075 GCA_018245755.1 Parelbella macleannani | reverse complement strand
TAACCGTTACACATCCCCTAGACGGTGATTAACACTTAGTGATATTTATATAATTATTGTAACGTGTAAGATAAGAAGTAAAGGGATAGTATTAATGTAACGATAAAGGTAACTAACCAAATTTAGTTCGATTTACTAATAAAGGATGAAGTGAAAAAAAAAATGTACTTTGTATTGGTCTCAGTTACGTCAAAGATTATTATTTTATATTTATTTCGTCACGTGAAATTATCAAATTGTATGCCATTTTGAATTATCGATATAGAGTGTATTGGTCTTTTTTTACTTGTAGTGTTATACAAATACGAATATAGCGACCGCTCGTCTCGCCGAGCTCGCTGCGGGCTCGGCTGCGGGACTGTGCGCCTCGATATAGACAGATACGGTTACAAAATGTAATACGCTTATATATTATTATGATTTAATAATTATTATGATTAATTGATTTGTATAACAATTAAACACTACAGTTTAATTTTTCAGTTCGCTTCAGCGAATGATTTTTTTTTCGCGTTTTATTCAATGATGTATTGGTAGCACGTTTTTACCGCCAAGACCTATAATGACATATAGACATTATATATAGACTTGGGAACCATGTGCAGGCCTGCAAGCGGCAACGTCTGACGGTTAGAAAGAGAGAAAACGATCGCGATATCCTATCTATCTCTCTCTATCTCACTACTGACCCATGCGCGGCAAAAGAGCTTGTTTTTCGAATAATTAACTCGCGCTAGCACTACCTGTCCATGCGAGTACGCGAGTACCAAGAGATAGATAGGATGCCTTATTTGCTTTCTCTTTTTTTTTCACACTTTTTGGGCTGGCTCCCTTCTCTACGTATGGATAATGAACTTCGGTGTCAGCTGACAGTTGACACTTTGACACTTATATTGTTAGTGAAGTTGTCTTCTTTACCCATTATTTGGGAAACGTTACGTTTTCGATATCGTAACAATCAATTACGATTTTGTCTGCAGTATAATTTTTTTCTCCGTGCAGTTTGGGTCATAAAAGATAAGCCGGCTAGGGCGGTAGCATGTTGCGCGGCCGCAACGCCATTGTCGATAAAAACAAATGAGTCATCGAAGGCAGATGCACGACGGCGGTGCGGTATACAAAACTTAATACACTATCTAATCGTGAACGCTTATCGACAACAATAATGCACATCACTATGCCCGCCCATAAGGCCCGTGAGTGGGAGAGAGAACAAAATACTCGCTTCACCGCTCCGACGTTTTATGATGCAAACCTTACTGAGAAAAAAATTATACTAAAGTAGTAAACTGTACAGTAATACCTACTCGTGTTACTATGAATTAAACGCATATTTCATTTGTAATATAATTCATTAAAGCGAACATACTGATATAACGAACTTGATTGTTGTTCTCATTAAATTCATTATAATTCTTGACGGGGAAAATAGTGTATTAATGCTATTGTATTTATTTGAGAAGCTCTAAGTACGGACCGTAGTAACAGCTAGCATAGGTTACCATTTTGTGTTGTACTTGTTTTGCGATTTCGTCCTTACAATTTTTTATAGTCACGTCAATTATTGTAAATAGAACTTGGTATCGAATTATATATTTTTTTGTGATCGTACTGCTTTGTTTCTTTTTTGTTTTCCCATTTTTTATTTGCATTTTTTGCTCTATGTAACAGCTTATTTTTCAATGGCAAGGCTGATTAATTTTTATATTATACTTTATGTTTAGTAAAACTTTTTACAAGTAAATTTTGCTTAGAAGCACGCTACTCCTATATTATATTTCTTAATTATTCGGGTACTTTCTGCCTAATGGAGATAAATGACTTATACACCTATAACTGTATTAATACTAACTGGTTCGCGGAGTCCAAGTTCCAGTTTTATTTGGTGGTTTTGACGATTTTTTGGTTAGTCCGTAATGTTACTTAAATTTAAAATAAAAAAATGACAGTTCACTATAAAAGCTTTTAGTTACGACAACTAGATGCAACAGACAAGTAATTGTATTTGTACTGTCCAAAACTGAGATGTCTCATCGAAGTATAATAAAAAAACCGTAACATCATGTCTGTAATCCTCGAAAGGGTAGGCAGAGGAGTGTAGAACGCCTCCACATTTCACCAGTTACGTTTAAGTCCCATGTAATAGGTGGTGAGCCTATCTTCGTACGCCGGGCACAAGACCAGACTCCGAGTCAGTACTAGAAATTGTAAAATTATAAAAATCCAATAGTACCCGACCCGGTCCTAAACCCAGGACCTCCCGACCGGCAGTCGCGCTTGCAACCACGCCTACCTGATAAAAGTGGAAAGAAGATTTTGATAATGTATTTTAAATATCAATGGATGGCTATGAAACTGAGGTCTGATTGAATAGGAAGTAAACGCCATAATGTTTTGTATATCTAATGAATGTTAACAATTGCCAGTATAAAAAATTATATTCATACAAAAACCAATTTATTTTTATCCATTTATATGTCAATCTTGTAAAAAATGGTCGCAATTATAAAACAAACTATTGTGAATGCGAACGCTGTTTGTCGAATCACTGTACAAGAGCGTGATTTGGTTTAATAAACATTTCTAAGTAAAAAAACCCGTCACCAACGTACATATGTCGCGACTAACTTGCTTGCGCACGCCTCTCCGTACCAATAGCGGCCTAGGTCCTGAGACTGACAGCCGGAAACCAAGATGGACTCGATATTAATATTCGATTCAAATTTTTAATTTATATACAGGGTGGTAACAATTGCGACAGATCCTAACTCAATCTTTTTTTACTATAATATCTGTGACGTCACAAGTCGATCACATTGTCACATCCTGATATTTTCTCTGTAGTTCCTAGAAATATTCAACTAATGATTTTTCTCATAACGATAATTATTATTATGTATTTAATGGAATACAAGCTGTCGTGAGGATGGTGTGATTTGGCGTTTACTGTACTGGAAAGATAGCTTATATGTTGTATGTACATATGCTGAAGTCAATAAATGTATTGCTAAGTAAAACTGTTCGTTTTATTTATTTACGAAGCATATCACAAATTTTAACATAGGGCGACTAATAAATGTATTTTTGTAATAAACATATTATTTAATGTAGAGAAAATAATTCAATAGGCAAATATAGCAGACAGTTTATATAGACACGCTTTTAAGTACGAGGTTCCAACTTTGAAATTGTTTCGTTAGAGATTTGACGATATCCTTTATTTGAAACTATGCCATGGCCAGATATTGCCGTCGTAGTAGTATAACGAGGTAGGGTAAGCGGTCAGAAGTGCGTATGATTTTTAGAGAAGAGGATTTTAGAGCATTAAATTTTCAAAATACCTACATATATTTACTGGACTACCAACTTTATAGGTATGTGGATTATGTTGTTGGGATAGAAAGTGAAAAAGGTTTTTAGAACTGCGATAAAAACCTCATTTGATTTAAAAATAGTATTTACTAGTATTTTGATCATGCCATTGTTAATACCTACATCATAAACTGCAAACTATCTACTGCAGGCAACTACTCCGTAAGCCTATATTTGGGTTACGATGATTGATAATTCTAAATCTGTAGTTGAAGCATGTTTTAGAATCGCCTCGATTTTGCCTTATATGTCCAATTAAATGTGAAGACCATTTTATTTATTTGTTAAATAAAACAGAGCGCAGTAAAAAAGGTAATGTTCTTTTTATTAAAAAGAGGAAAATAAAATTACAGAAACACAATGCCAACATTTATAAATAATAATATTTCATCGGTTATATATAAATCACATTCGAATAATGCTTTAACATCTATACGAAATAATAAGAGTACATTTTGTCATGTGTTAATAAATTTAAACAAACAAAATATACGTAGGTTACTCTGCTACAAATACTCTGTAATATTTCATTAAAATGTTTTTATACGTTTTCACTTTTCCCACGTAAATACGTGACCACACGTTCAATTTAGACATCAGTTTCATTGGGCTTTGAATCTGAACATAATGTACTTCAGGAAAATTTAATATTTTTGCTCCCATTTTAAGACTTTTGACTTTGCATGTAAAAATATTTTTTTTATACTTTTCATTAATATTTTTGGAGCGTATTAGACAGTATCCAAACCTTTCTTATATCTCGACTGGTAACATTTTTTAAATTAAATGACAAATATACTTTACGTACGCAAAGTACTTGTAGCAAATGTACTTTTCTATTTCATAGGCCTTGTCCAATTTTCTGACAACACTGACATACATATCTATGGCATAGAAAAATGCACATATTTTAATATGTTAGGCACTATAATTTAGTATTGTCATCAAAATGGACGTTTTCCTGTACCCGTCAGTCATACACAGAAAACAGAATCTTGCACACGAGAACTTAGGGATCATAATTTATTACTGGTTACTTATAAGTGTCGCCATGTGGCGTAATTACTATCTAGAATAGTCGTTTTCAATATTTCAAGCTTCAAGCACAGGTGACATTATTATAAGTTAATCGATTGCATTTACTGACGACACAGATTGATTTTGTGCGTACAAGCACTTATAAACTATAATAAGTATACATTGATTCTTAGTTCCTCACAGGAGACTGTAGATCGGTAAATAGAATAAAAATAGAAACAATAAAATTTTATTACCTGGTAACTTTCAACATACACTGCATGTCGTAGTGAGAATGAGGTAGCGACAATATTTTTCATATCCTCGTTTTTCATACTTTGGCAAACGTCACAGATTTCCAACTCGTGGTTTATTATAAAATGGTAATGAATGATGCCATATCAAAATTTTCTACAAGGTGGGCTCTAGCGATATCTAAACTATTCTAATAACATTTATTTTATCGCCAATATACTTGACAGAAAGCGGTGAGTAGAGGAGAAATCTTAACAGTGTATTTTCAAAAGGGATAAGAACCGTTACGTTTCGTTACACTTACAGCTAATTATAATGTTACAATTATAAATAAATATTTGTAAAAAAGCCTATACATTGTATATATAATAGAGTACATAAGAGTTGTACTTGGAAATATATGTAATTTCATAAACATTTATATAATTTAAGTAGCTGGAAATTTTTTTTTCATAATGATTTTGTGCTTAAATGGTGAGTGCGATGTGATGCGTTTACAACATTCGTATGTTCTTGTCTGTGTACGGAGATGAGATGTAGGCCCTGGAAAAGAGAATCACAGTTAATAACAGGACGTACTGATTAAGACACCAATGACAACAACGATAAAGTGTTATAACAAAACATACAAGCAACGGGCAAATCAGATAAAAACATCGCTGGACGTTTGTTAGCGTGATTTAAAATTGTATTGCCCAATCTTTATTGGGAATTGGGGGTTGTATTAATAAAAAAATTAAATGCCAATAATAAACAAGATCAAGTTGCAGCCGAAACGCACACATGCAATTATATTTACGACAAAACCAGGCTGAATTGGATTGGTTGATGTAATGTTGCAAGGAACAATTTTGGTCAAATGATTCTCCCTAGTAGGATTCCATTTAATTCAAAACATGTGTATACACAGAGATAAATCATAGGTTCGAGGGTGGAAGATTACAAGTGATACGTGACCGCCATTGGTATGGTTTTCTTGTTTCAGAAGGCACGTAAGCCGACGAAGAGACCTTAGTGACAGTTTACCAAAAGCTAACCCAGCAACTAACACTGGCCAGTAATGCTCTGGGCGGCACTGTCCAGAATATGTCTAACTTCCTGCAGTTGCAAGAGACCCATGCCTATTAATGGGACATCAAATTGCATTCTCTAAAAATATAAATCATAATATTTTAATTAAACACCAACGAAGTATATACCTATAGGTTATAGCTCAAAATGAAACATACAAATATTGTTTCTGAAACATCGGTGAGTATGATAACGAGAATTCATTTTACTAAAATCCTATAAAAAAAACAGCTGTTGTTATTATATATTAAGTACATGAAATAAATTTTCTGAATTATGTTCTAAATAAAAATAGAAAGTATTATATAAAAAACGAAGAAAATCATATAAATATTAACATTTTAGTACAAAACGCAGTGAAATGGAAGTACGTCAACGAGCATTTGGGTAGACTTATTTTGTTTAAAGACCTCTGTCCTTGAAGAGAAATGGCTCACGGGTTGATGATGATTATAATGAAAATAGTCGAAAATTCTAGAATGCGCGTTTTCTAGCTACATTTTAGATTTCTGGGGTAAAATTCATTAGGGCGTATTTGGAAAATGGTCTCGTTCTCTCGATAAATAATCTTTTCGAGACTCAAGGTCGAATAATAGAATGATAAAAAAGGTGGTAATTATATAACATTTAATTTCCAAATAGCGGTGTGTGCATGGAATATGAAAACAAGCATTCCTAAAAGTTAGCCGCAAAGAACACAAAAAGTCAACACCGAAAACGAATGCAACCCTTATAAAAAGCCAGACAACTATAGATACGTAGAATCTACAAACTTTAATATTTTTAAAGAACCTGATCGGCATTTATGCTTGAATAATTTTTTTTGTTTATTTTTTAATTTTTTTTCTTGCAGTCTTCTCGCTTAGCTTGACTATTCATTTAGCACGGGGAGCATGGATCTAGAAGAAGAATCAATATATATGTTAGTTGATATTGTATTAAACTACTCTATAACGGTACTAAATGACAATCTAGTTTACAGCGATTTTCAATTTACACATACAGATACTAAATCGTGCGTTTTGCAATCTCATTATTGTAATGATCGCAATTTGTGCAAAAATTAGCCACAATGAATATATGTATGAAAAATTATAACACGCTGATATAAAATGGCAATAAATTAAATATGGCGTATAACAATATACGCGCTTATAGTCTTATCACAGCTGATAGAACAAATCACGAAAGCTCAGCGACAGAAATGTCACATCAGTTATCCTTTTGTAAGGTGTATTTGGTGTCATAGGGGAGCTTTTTGTCGACAATCGCGTTTTAAAGTGCTAAGTAGCAAGATCTACGTAAATATACGTAAACAATGTGTGTTTTGTGACGAAAATGAACCAACTACCAAACACACTATAGTATATGAGAATAATTAAAAAATACTGTTTTTGACTCTTTTAGAGGAAATAAAGATTCCATAGATGACATATTTCCTCCAATTCTTCATAGATACCAGGAAGACCTTGCTGTATAGAACAAAGCCAACAAACATACAAAAGGATTTTTTCGGTAACAATCATTTTTATACCATTTAAAATTACTATATTTATGTAAATACAATAAAACTTCAGTACACGTGTAAAGCTTCCGTGACGAAGTAACCTGTCAGCACGTCCGCATACTACGGAGCGTTTGTTGGTTGGCGCGTTTTCATCGCATCAATAAACGTAGGTTTATTGGAATACAATCCGGTTTAATGAGATCGCTTATTACAAATATTAATGTAAATTCAAGACTATATTTATGAATAACTTATCAGATAATAATTTAATCAATCCATAGTTAAAGAGTTATTTGTAATAAGGAGACTCACTGGACACAGCGTCGAAAATCGGTAATGTCACCTTTTGAATCATATGTCTTCGATTTACCAAAATATTCTGAAATTCACTGATTTAATAATTGGTAGGTATATAAAGAATAGTAGGTACCTACGTCTTTATTCCGTTAATGTTACAAATAATTATACACAGGTATGTCAGTTTATCGTGTTATAACATTCATGCGCTTACGTCAAGTTAAATAGATCTATGATTTAATTATAAACTTATTGCTTAGATTTATTAAATCTGTAAAAAAATAAATTCAATGTTTGCTATTCAGTAAAAAAAAACCAAGCTGTTAAACAAACCGTAGACTTAAATAGATCAATATGACCTTTACTTACCGTAGCAATAATATTACAAATTCTTATTGTACTGGCCGATTAGGTATTAGGTAATTTGAAAAGAAAAAATTAAACCAGTATACTTATTAAACTAACAGGTAAGAAAATTAGTCATATTGGTTCTTAGTGTAATCAAGATAGTGTGTTAGTCGTGATGATCAACACTGTGTCCAATTTTCAATAGCTATTAAACTTATAAATAAAGTATATAAGAAACTACATAAGTACCTTCCATTTCCAAAGCTATGGGAATGGGACCTTGGCAGCGTAAACAAAATAAATACATATAAGCTATATAGCAAAAATGATTTGTATAAATTAATTAAAGTCAAATTTACGAGATTTGTGATAAAAATGGCCGTTTAGTATCCTTTTTATACGAATTCATACTAGCCGAAGTGAAAACTTTGAATGTACAAATAAGTGAGGCAAGTTAAAAAAAATAAAGAGGGCACTCTAGTGCAGCATATTTAGTTATCTGTAAATGGGTTTCTTAAACGTTTAGCGCTGTCACCGGCTCACTGTATAATGCCACAATGGAATATTTTATTATTTATTGCTAGCTTTTTAACTCAACAAGTATTCTCAACTCCAACGGTTTTTGTTAAAAGTGAGAAAATATTTCATGAATTTTACAGTACTCGTGGAAATATTTTCTTCTATATATTATTATATTCATATGTAATATACTAAACATTTTCATACATAATGAATATGACAACACGGGCCAAATGCAAGCATATTTATTATTAGTTCAAAAACATTAATTCCTTTCCATTTTTATACTTTTCTAAGACACTGCCAGCTAATATAATAAATAACCCAATTTATTATTAAAATCAAAAATCTCGTAAACTATATGCCTTTTTGTTCAAAAAGACACTTTAATCATAGAAAAAGACAGAAATATATTGCAATCTAAGGGTTTCAATGTATAATTATGCATAATTAAATGTAATTCTACCGTTTCCTGCAAGCATGGATGTTCTAATTTAGAAATGGAAGTGTCAGTTTTTTTTTAACTACTACAAGGCGTACAATTGACGTGTTCAGTGAGCGGGATCTCATGGCCTAACTACGGGCACTTATCTATTATTATCTCTTTTTTAAACAACGATCCCGTATTTTATTATATAAAAATAAACTTTTTAGATATAAAAAAGTGTGTTGTGCAATAGGTAGAATTAAAATCAGTGTTGGGACTATGAAAACCCGTACTAAGGCAGACATTCGGGTATTAATAATTATTAAAGGAGAGAAAAATAAACAAGGCCCTATTTATACTCAATATTAAATAATTCTAATTTTTTTATCTGGCAACCCAGAGAATGGATCATATTTTTTGCCCGACAGTCTGCCTTGCATTTTTTTGAAATGTAACATGTCATAAATACCACTTACCTAATATTTTTTTAAATAGTGGTTATAATATTATCGGTAACAGTATGAGTTTAAGCGCGCATCTACAACTAAAACGAGCGGAGTACCTCGAACGGGAGCTGTTCACTTCCTTGTATTCTAACAGCAAAATAATTATTGCCATATATTACACATCGCCTTATCAGACCTAAGGTAACTAAATAGAGATTACAACATTTATGACGAGAATGATGGACGCTATTTTAAATTCTTGCCTAAGCTAACAAGAGGTTAAAAATATATGGCGAGGATTATAGATACCATTTTTTGTTCTGACTTAAAGTAACTAAATATAGATGACAAAATTAATGGCGGGAGATATCTCCCATTAATATTAACGCCATTTTAAATTCCTTCATTTCGTATGTACGCTACTAATTTATATACTATAGACCCAATCATGATAAAAACGTTCATGGTTATATCTGAAAACTAGACACTGAGCTACATTTTTCTTTTGTTTCGCTATACGAACATTTTCATCGGAGTTACAGCTCGTTGAAAATCACCCTAAAATTTAGATTTTTTTATATCCCTTAATTTTAGTGATTAGTTTATATAATACGAAACACTCTAAACCATAGACCAGAACTTAAAGAGCTGAAGCATTTTCAGCCATTGGTTCCTATGACTCAATTTCACTTCCAATTTGTATACTTTAACAAATATTAATATAAACATAACATTAATGTACGTTAATAATACTCATTCAGTCATACATTCGGCAAACTTATAATTTTATTTATTTATTCATGATGGTTATTTTAAAAAATCGTACTCGATGCCAAGCGGCACCTTCTGCCAGTTAACCTAGACGGTTAAGGTTTGGTTACACTGATCAATTAAAAAAACCTATTTGCTCGGTGGTGCGCGAGGCCCGAGGGCAGGTACTTACAGCTCCATGTGGTGCACGGTGGAGTGCGGGCAGGCGGAGGGCGCCCGCACGTGGCAGTGCTTGTGGCACTTGAGCCGACAGTCGCGGCACTCGTAGCCCTGCTTGCCGAGCCGCCGCGCGATGCTCCCGCCGCACACCCCGCACTCGGCGCCGCTGGACAGTTGGAGACACCGGGGATGAAGACAAAGTATAACATCATATCGCGTATATTTATCGAAACTGAACACCTATATTGGAAAAAAACTTGGTATTACATCGTACGTTACGTGTGGTATAATTTTTGATTTATAAATAGGCAATTCGATCTCGTTCGGAACACTGAAATGAGCAAATCTATTTACTTATTAAACACGAAATGAATTGTGTCGATACTCAAAAAACGTCGACGTTATCTAAGACACTTTTGTTTTTGTTCAATTTGTGAACGAGTTTATAAGAGTTAGGTATATGAATGTTGCTCACCCGCTGAGATGTTTGGCAATAAATGTGTGCTCATTATAAATATGCAGCTTGACTCCCTTCCGCCGCCATCTTGATCTCTGAGCGACGGTGAGCGGCACCAAGTAGTGCTTTTTGATGCCCGCCTCGATGGTCTCCAGGACCAGTGTGGAGGCCTCGTGAATGAAAGTCCTCGCTGATGCCGTACTGAATCCGGAAACCTCGCTGAGAGAGGACCTTTTGTGTTATTCCAAAAATTTTGGCGGGCAAGGTTGGTAAGGATTATGTTATGTTAAATTAAGTTTTTTAAGTTGATATTGATTGTATTACATTAAAAAAAATATCCATGGGATTTTATGTATACGGTTTAAGATAGTGAAATGACATTATTGTAATGGTAGGTAAAATTGTATAACGAAAGAACAAAAACGATCAAAACCAGACACAGCATAAATTAAAAGCGTTTAAATTAATCAATTTATAAAAACCAAAATTAGCCATAGTATGTATATACATGGTTTTGTATTTACACATAACAATAAGAATTAAAACAAATGATATTTACAATAATGTAATATAAAAGAATATTAAAGTCAGATAAGAGAAATTGGAAAGCAAAGATTTCATGTTGAAAAATGATAAAGCGTAAACGCATGCATTGAAAAATGATTTTAAAAAAGTTGATATAATTAGTTTGAATAACCGATGTTACCAGATTGCAGAGTGCGATTACCCCCAGCGAGTGAATGTTGACAGATGAAAAAAAGAGAGAAAATTCACATTAGTGTCGGTGTTACCTGCCTAAATTATTATTATAATTTACTCACGCGTTTCTATTTTTCTTATATGTGGCAAGACAACATTATTTCGTTATAAAAGCACATCACATGTTACTATTGCAAACATCTACATATGTAATAACAATTTCATTGTTAAAATAATGCAGTCTTGCCATGCTTAGGCGTTAATTTTTAGTGTAGCCAATTGGTAATAATTCAGCAAGGGCAAAGCGCGTATTATTTTTAAAGTCTTTCAAATAATGTTTCAGAACAAAAATTTGGTTTCAAATTTTTTATTAATTTTCCCATTTATAAAATTATCATTATCTTACTACAGCATAGTAAGATTTTTATTATTTTTTATACTACAGCATACCGTCGAAATATTTTCTATTACATAACAGTTGTAGAAGGCAGTAAAATTGCTCAATTGTTCAAAAAATGGAAACAGGTATAACAAATCTATCCATATGCCACGTAAAAAGAACTATTTTAATGGGGCTGGCTGACATAAATATTAGATTTAGAAAATATGTATTGCATACTTGTTACATTAAATATTGCCATACTTAAAAACTGATACAAGTAGATTTTTAAAAATGTCTAAATACTTAAAGATTCAAGATTGATAATCCCCCCTGAAACTAAGATCGCCTGTTACAACAATTCCACATTGGATACATCCACGTACCTCCTGGACGTCCGGGACTCGTCTCCGGACTGCGCCGGCGATGCGCCTGCGGAGTAAACGTTTCTATTCGGCAGCGACAGTGCTTTATCTGTAATGTGAGGAATAGTATTTCAGTGTGGCAACATTGATATTTTTTTTTCAAATCATAGTTGCTAATGTAGATTTTTTTGTATTCTTATTATTTTTCTGATGTCATATTTTAATAGTGCCATACAGTACTACATTTTACTATGTACAATGTACATATACAAGAGAGTAGAATATACAAGAGAGTAAGGCCTTTGAAGCTGATAAGATGGCATGCTCATGCTCATCGGCCGATGGCCGGGGTCTCACCGTGGCTGTTCCTTTCGGCGCTGACGCTGCGGAGGCGGTTGTTCTCCGCCTCCGAGTCCTGAAGGTCGAGGGACGCACCGCGAGTACGCGACCGGCCAAGTCTGCAACGACACAGAATCGTTTATAGTGTCGTCGTCATTCACTGCAAACCCTTTTATCGTTGTGTTGTTAAACATAGGTCAAATGTGGGTTGGTAAACTAAATGAGGAATGGGAGACTTGGTACAAAATTATTGAATATTATTACTAAGTAACATTTAAAATTAAATATATAAATTGCTAGGGTAAAGGTATATAACATACTCATATGTTTTTATAGTATTCTACGTATCAATCCTCGTTACCAGTCATTACAACTACAAGTATTTTGTTTCCAACATGAAAAGACATTTTAAATACAGAAATAACGCAAATTTCGTCACATTTTGCTGAAGGCGAAAGGCAACAAATATATCATAATTTATGTATGTGCTTTACCTTCTCTTGATAGTGCCAAAGAAGTCTCTTTTTCTCTTCTGTCGTGGCGCAGGCTCCGGGGGCGAATTCTCTTGGCTGTTCACGTAGTCTCCTTGCTGGTGGATTATATAATTTGTTATTGTACAAATAAGATTTAATTCCACGAACCAATGTAAGTACAACAGTTACCATTTAAAGCCGTTATAACACATTTAATTTTATTTTAAATCATTAAATAACAAAATAAATATTTTTTTTTATTTAATTTTTTTATAATATTACAGCCAAGTAATCTTAACAATGTCTTTGTGCTTAGTATCTTTATGCTTTTTTAATTATATAGTGCAAGTGATAAAAAGAATCTGTTCATAAAATAAATACGTAAGAGTTAATGAAATTCAAGGTCAAATAAAAATAATAATAGACATCTGACAAGGAGTAATAATATTAAAGATAACACTTACAAAGATTTAGGATTTTAGTGCATTAATATACAGATATATGTAAGAAAACAGTGAAGAAAACAACGTTAGTAACACAATGCTGATTCATTACCGGTTCAGGGTCGCCATTAGCGTTCGCGCCATTTTCCTTGATTCTCACACTTTTAGCGGGAGAGTCTTTAGGACTAGCCGTTTTATCTTTTTCTCTCTCAACCGTAGAGTTTTTGGTTTGATGTTGAGCGGTGGTCTCTATGGCCTCGCGTTCGACTTCGATGAATTTCCCCGAATCAGTTAATTCCACCTTTTTTGGGAGTTTTCGCCGGGTTAGTACGGTAACACAGCACACAGGGTGTAGAGAATTTATTATCTGTATTTTCACATTATTAGAATTAGTTCTTTCGAATTTCAAAGTGTTTTTTGAAACTTAAAGTAAAATTAGGCTGCGAGTATAATAGTTTATAAAAAAATAAAGCAAAAAATTTGGACACGAAAATTTTGGCTCTACGGCGTTTTAGCACTTATTACAGATAATAAATTTCTCATAACTCAAAAACATCTCAATTTAATTTAGTAACAATAATTCTACATTTCTAATACAATTCATGCTACAGTAGTAGTGCATACATACTTGACGGGCTAAGATATTTACAAGGAGATTGTTTAAGGGCCAAAATCGAATGGACATTATCCAAAGGTTGCTCACAACTTGTAGTGCTCAGTAGAAAATATCAAGCAAAACTCACCTTAATGGATTTCATCGGTTCCTACGATTGTTTTCATTCATCCATAAAGGCATGCGTCAGCGTAAGGAAATAAAAAAAAAACAATTTTTAGACACAATTAAAAATCAATCGAAAAGGAACACATACTTTATATAAATTAAATATTGAGAATAATATAAGAGTTTTTTTGTTTTTTATTTGGATAAATGACAGACAATATAGTTTTAGAATTGACAGTATTCCCTTACGATTTAATATTCTAACACTTTGATGGATCATATCACATTTGTCAACATGATTTGGATATCTGAAGGAATAACGAAAATGTAAGATCACACACACTGTAACAAAATCAATAACATATTGGCACACAATTTCGATTACATTTTACACATAGTTCGGAAGAATTTTATAAAATGGCAACACTCACCCTTTGTACGGAGTGTATAATGAGGGTGGACTTGTTGGCTGCGCTGGTTGGACTTAGCTCTAATTCGCGTAAAGCCGATTGTGTTAGTTGGCTTGTGTCATGTCCTGCAATAAATAATATTCTTTATGCATCTCTCGTAGCGGAATAAAGATGTACATTTACTTCTGAAAGTGATAGATTCCTCAACCGAAGTCGTTGCTCTGGACGCCTCGTAGTCCACTATATTCCCACAGCAAAGGCATATTCGGGACTCACCGTGGCACCACACATACATATGTAGGCGACATTAATACGGAGCATCTGTGTTTTCTGGCCTTGGTTACCAACACCTGACCAAGGCCAAGATTATAACTTTAATCTGTTAAGGAATGCTGGATTTGGATAATTATTATATCATCATCATCATTATCAGCCTACTCCCGTCCACTGCTGGACATAGGCCCCTCTAATGGCACGCCATTGAGATCGATCTTCAGCTCTTCGCATCCAACCACTGCCAGCCACTTTGCATACATCGCCACTCCACCTAGCTGGAGGGCGTCCTACACTACGTTTGCCAAGTCGTGGTCTCCACTCCAG
>DWEE01000844.1:0-15080 GCA_018245755.1 Parelbella macleannani | reverse complement strand
ATTGACATCGGTTTAATAGTGTATTTTTGGCTTCTTTACGTTTATTCTTAATTTTATAACAACTGTTAAATTATACACTAACTATTGATATATTAAGTTTGGTAAGTTAACTTTAAAAATTAAATAAAGACTTAAAATATCAAACATGCCGAAATAAATGTGAGAAGCATAATCGTTAATTATATTTTGTCGAGTACAATGACATATAATATTTAGCTAAGATAGAAAATAGTCAATATAATTTAAATAATGTATATTAAAGTATAAAAATAAAAAAGTATAAATATGTACCAAAATGCTAATGACATAAAAAACGGCGTGAGGCAAACATACCCATTGGCGATATTGCTACAGGTACTAAAACATCAGCCTTTGAAAGCCTAGAGTTGAACAGGATTGCTCTTAAGCACCGCTTCATCTTATCCTGGACCTTTTGAGTGAAGCAGTTTCCTTTCGCCTTACTTACGTGGTCGGACCCACCTGATGGAGTCACGAATTCTATTCCTTTAATTACTTTAGTACATGATAATTTCATTCGAATGTCTCAAAGCTCAACACTCAAGCGACGAACGGGCCTATTGCGTGCTGCATTTCGATTATGTAAATCATATCCTTAGTATTTTATAGTGCAATAAAGTATGTATATTGTATTGTTCTATATCGTAAAGTCAGAATTTTTAAGACAAGGGAATGTAAAGGGCTGTTTAAGATTCAATATTATACCGTGCAAATGACACCATTCCGAAAAAATGCGCGAAGGAATGAAGCGGGAATGAAGACGGTGCGTCCGATTGGATGGCATATTTAATGTCATCTGGCAAGGCGCCACAGTCGACGGCGCACCCCAATGTTTTCCTGTTTCACCCTAATGTGGATACTTAACAAAGTAAACTTTCTTATCAAGAAAACCAGATATGTTTTGGAATTATGAAATAATAACCGAGAATTATGTCTACCATGATTACCCAATGTGTGGCCTGGCGAACCCCTGGTACCGCTACGTAAGTATCGCCTTTAATTCCCAGCGATACAAAATATCCGCGAGAGAGAAAAAATAACATTACGAGATGTCTGTGGATCTGTTACACATAGTAACCCAAAACGCTGAGTTTAAATCAAATTATTTCTGTAATGGCGATTGTATTGAGAACGAGAAAAAAAAACAGTAAATTTTACTATTTACCATTTTCCTCATTCATTATAATTACATTCAAATACTAATTTACAAAACCATTTACTATTTATTAACCATTTTCCTCATTAATTATAATTACACCCAAATACTATTTTACAAAAGCATTTACTATTTATTAACCATTTTCCTCATCCATAATTACAATCAAACATTCATAATAATTACACTCACCTCATAATTACACTCAAATACTGATTTACAAAACCATTGCACTACTAAATATATTGTATCTTAGACTGAGCCTCGTTAGTTCACTACGCCATTACCAAGTTCGGCGGCGAGAAGCGTAATTGTTTATCAACAAATAACAAGCGCTAATGAGTTCTATTTGCGGACGGAAAAAGATTTATTACGCTTCACACAATAAAAATTCGTCTATATCTCTCGACAGAGCGATCCCCTGTCGATAGCGGGGACAGCTTGATGGATACGATGCGACTTCGCCGATTGTGACAGCCGAAAATACCGAGACAATTTATGTTTTTGCCAATATTCACGTACAATTAAGAAATTATATTGATTTTTTTAAATACTTTTTGTATCACCCGTATTGCCTGTAGGGTGACAGCTATGATGTCAAAATGTCAGCTTGTGACTGTGAGAATTTTGGATCACGTTTTCAAACGTTGCATCGATATTATCCTTTTGACAACCTAGTGCGTTGTTAATATACCATCACGACAGACCCCTTACGTCGAAAGTAAAGGACACCAAGAGCCAAATACCGCTATCCTTACAAACTTAAAGGGATTCTTCTTCATTCATGACTTCGATTATATTATACGTACGATTTTAAGTCTTCTAAGTTCTCATCAGTGCGTGCGCACGTCTATATGTAAATAAAAAGATATACAAAGCTCTTGGATCAGTCCTTATAATCCGACCTCCAATTGCTCTAAAGTCCCAATTGAGGTAAGCCACATTTGCGCTGCTGTTCTTGAACACTACGATTGATGCCACATATGTATCTTACTGCAACGAACAGGCACAAAACAATAATGTATGAACCATTTACGAGCACAATGCGTAATGCTTTTAAGGATTATTTTAACGAGCTTTTACTCGCGACTTCGTTCAAATGTATTTAAAATTTTGAGTTTTACCAATAACATAACTTCACTCCTCTAATCGCCGAAGAGATAGGCAGAGAAGTGTAATACACTCCCACGTTTCACCAGTTACGTTCACATCCCACAATGGAATAGGTGGCAGGTACTCTGGGCACAGATCCAGACTCCGAGCCACTAATAGAAATTTCTAATAGAAAATCGAAATCAGTAATGTCGAATGGTACCCGACCCAGAATTTGAACTAAGTACCTGTCGATCAGCAGTCGCTCTTGCAACCACTCGGCCACTAGGCTCATATTTTGAGGCATACAATTTAAATACATCAAATGTCAATTAAGACTTCATGAACTGAATAATAACATTACAAAAAATTTTTATTTTTAAATAACGAGTGAATAATAACTTTATTATTCATTTGTGTTCATTCGTTTGACTACTTCGTTGGTCGAGTGGTAGCGAGCGCGACTGCCGATCGGGAGGTCCTGAGTTCAAATACCAAGTCGGGTACTATTGGATTTTTCTAATTTAGAATTTCTAGTAGTGACTCGTAGCCTGAATCTGTGCCCGGTGTATGGTTATAGGCTCACCGCCTATTCCATGGGACTTAAACGTAACTGGTGAAACGTGAGCGTGTACCACACTCCTCTGCCTATCCCTTCGAGGATAACACGAGTGTTGTTACGTACATATAAAAAAAATCATATCATGTTTTTTTTTAATGTTATTATTCAGTTCAAGGCCAAATGACTCGTCACATTAATACGTGCCAAGTAGTCAAAACATGATGTAGTCGAAGACCACGTAGAAATGTAGAATTAGTATATTAAATCAAATACCGCAGCCATTTAGGAATTTAATATTACATTACCTTTGATCATAATCGACTTGGATTTTTCCCGGAACCAAATAAAATGGTCAAAAACGCCGCTCATTTCATAAAAAATTGAGACGTAAATTAATTCCATTTTGCTGAAAAAAAAATTCTGAAGTTTTACACTCAGGTTTCGCAGTACTCCTGTGATATTATAATACATATCAATTATAATAACACTACGTTCTGCTCACAATATTTTTTGACCAGCGCCAGCTTCAGTACGGGAACATTTCACAAGGCGTAAAACCGCGCGATAGCGGTTGTAAAAGACGGAACAGCGGCTGTACGGCCGGTTCCCATTGTCGGCTTTGTTCTAAACTCGTCGAGGAAGGACAATGTCGATATCCGCTGCCGATAGAGCCGCACACAATTACACAGAGGAAATCTCCCAAGCAGATCCTCTTTGTTTCGAATGTTTAATAAGAAGTATTGCCGGCTGCTTTCGTATTCGATTATATAAAAGATTGAATTTTTTTTGTAATTGTTAAATTTTCACCTCGATCAATTTATTGCTTTGGAATCTTCGAACCTATAATATATAATAATTATCTACTAATTAAGGTGATTATGTCATTTAATAGATAAGATATAGATACCTAAGCCTCCCACTCTAGAGGTCTGGGATTCAGAATATTAATATATGAACCTACACACAGTCAGAATGGTTATCAGTTTTATAAAGATAATAACAAAGTTCATTTAAGTCGGATGATCGTATAACATGCTGAAAATCGTTTTGTGTGTATAAAAGTTTATATATTGTAATGTACAGACAAAAACAGCCTTACACGGTCAGATCTTAAAAGGTGATATGCTTTATAACATTTCAATCATTTAACACTCCATTTCAAAAGGTGTTTATACATATATATGTACATTCACAAGTATGATGTAGGGACACGTGACCGCGGGTGTACTGAGGACGTGCCAATTGTAATAATAATCACATGTACAGAGTTATACCAGCAATGAGCACGTATCTTACAATAAGAGCAAGGTTTCACTTAAAACAATGATTACAATAATTGTTTTACTATGAAATGTCTCGTGAGTGTTTTATACACATGATTGTATATGTAGATACCGGCTTAACTCACTAGTCGGGCCATCCCGAAAAACTTACGTGACAATAATAAAATTGTTTTACGTATTCTTCTAATCTAAAGTAGATACCTAAGTTAAATCTAAAATATTTACAGAGACCCATGTCTTAAATTTAGTTTGTTGGTACTGTACCTACGTACTTACCTACACATAATTGAAAATGATAGTCATTTTCAAATTCGCGTAAACATTTATTCCTATTATAATAATATAGCAAAGAATATGGTTGTCGCGATCACATATATCTACCTAATAAGGGATGCAGAAGCAGATTATTAGTTCGTTATATTTTGTAAGCGCAAACACGATGTCATTACTTTTTATGGTAAAAGCGAATAGTGCCATCAGTTACCCGAATGATCCTAAAGAAGTAGCACTCTATTACGGCCGAATAATATCGTCCCTCCCAAATCCGTTTATCGCTACAGCGGTAAGACTCGCCGAGAAGCGTTTTGGACTTGTTTAGATACATTGCTTTCGATATTATTCGCTTTAACCATAAACTTGGATCTTTCGCAAGCAAAATTGGGCAAATCTCGGCAGTTCAAAATAAAATTATCTCGAGGAAACGAAATTATAATACAACTCCGCTACAATCTTATTCGAAACGAAAGGATGAAATGAAAGTGCTGGAAAATTCTTAATATTTCTCGGCAAGCAAACGTCGGTACTGTTGAATTAGAATTAAAAACACTTTCGTGTAAAATCGCTTCCAAGAAATTTTTCGCTTTAAGTCCAATTTTAGAAACAGTGTTACAGAATAACGAACACTTAACTACCAAAATAAGTTACAGAACCCATGTGTTAATACAACATTATAGTTAAGTTTTGACGCAGTGTTCAACCATACACACATCACAACTTACCTATTTGTTTTTTTCCAGGCAACATGTAACGTCAGTGGCACAATAAGCGCCATAAGAAGTAACAATAATCGTTAGAATTAAGTTAAAATTCTAAAGCTATGCGACGTTAATAAGTTCTATTATTCATTGGCCACGGTAACATTAATTGAACAGTGTCACGTTTCATCTTTTTCTACTAAACAAAAGTTGTACTATTTTAGGTGTATTAATGAATAAAACAGCAATATACGAAAAGCGGGAACTCTCTGCGATAATTTGCCTACAAATAGAACAACCACTTTATCAGTCGCAACATAAAATACTAACCCATTCGAAGCGGTAGAGCGGCGAGTCTATAAAATAGCGTTTATTGGCTAAAGATTTTGATTTTAGACGAAAATACACCGAAGTTTTATTTAATCTGATCTTTTAATATTGGCAATCAATGTCAATGTTCAGCTTACATAAAACCGGTTGCGGTTATAACAACTTTAATAAATTCAGACTCCGAGCAACTACCAGAAATTCGGAGTTGGAAACCCACCCGGGGATCGGATCAAGGACCATTAGTTCCAAAAGTAGCCAAAAGTTAGTAGGTACTCCGTACGAGGATCAAACCCAAGACCTCTCGCTTGAACAACAGTCGTTAGAGCGAAGCATGAAAATCCACCACCAAAATACAACATCGACAAATAGTCATACCATGAAAGGTATAAACCAGGATTCCAGTTCAGCCAATTCCAAGATCTCGGCGATACACCTATAGTCGTGTAAATAAATCCGGAGTATACGAGGCGTGGCGACAGCCATGCTAACTGCAGCTGCGGGCAAGCGTGAACTGAGGAAGTGCCGTCCACTGGCGGGCGCGCCGCCGCCGGCCTCCGATTTGCGTACAAATAGAACAACCACTTTATCGGCCGGAACATAAAATGCTAGCTCGATCGACTCCATAAAAACAACTAAAATCCCGCGTTTTGAGCTTCAACGTTCTACGTTACGCAAATAAAAACCAAATAAAATAATACTATACAGCTACAAGAGCCTGGGAAATACATTCATTTTACTAAATTAGAGTAATTTTATAAAAATGTGCATTTTATCTATGTTTAACTAATAAAAAAATAAACTTTTGTGGTCGCCTAAAAAATCTATCTATTGTGTGGATAGTCTTTACTCTACAATCATTTTATTACAGTATCTATAGAAATAGAACTGTATACAATTGCTGAAAATTATATTTAATTTTTTACCAAACCTTACGTCTCTACCTATGAAGTTTTCTAACTAAATTAAATCGGATAAATAAATGTTTAATGAACTCACAATGTTATTACTGTATAGACTACACATATATCGTAAAGAAAAACATTAAATGACGTAAATAACTTTACCTTTGACTCCCTCGTCCTATTTCAATATTTGCGAATAGGAACACATTAATGAAGGTGTGGCTGGGCTGACGCAATGAACGGCACATTCTCATTTCTAAGCAAAATAAACTTATCCCGGTATTGTAAGGCTTATCTGGTTACTTGTGCGAGTCGCCACAGAGCCCACTAAGTTCCACGTAAAACTCATATCTCCGATTAAAGATTTCATCCTCCGATATTGGACGATCGTAATATTTTAACGACGGCCCAACCCCGCTACGACTTCTTTGTTTTACTGCCTTTATTTTATTATTTATCGAAACATTTCGTATAAAAGTACCATTACCTACAATTTTATGCGACAATTTATTGCCCCGTAAGGTTATAACATCGTAGATAATTAAGAACTCTTAAAAACATACACACTATGTAAAATATAAAGGTAATATGCCTATTATACGTAACTGTTTTTAAATCTGTATACTTACCTTAGAAGATCTTCGATCAATTGTTCCTTCTTCCACAAAAAATCTTAATAACATAAAGTTTCCTCTTTTAGCCATAAGTTTGCAAAACGTAGCAATTTTTTCCTGTAATAGAGCATCTATTTATAATTATAATATAATTTATATAATATAATACAATTAATATAATATAATAAATAATTATAAATATAATATAATTTACCTAATATATGTATCAATACTTTTTCCGTGTCCCAAGACTCACCACCCATGGGACGTAAACGTAACTGGTGAAACATGGGGGTGTATTACACTCCTTTGCCCACCCCTTCGGAGATAAAACGCGTGATATTACGTTTTGGATATTAGTTGCAAGTTCGCTTACTCTATTCTCATACTCATATCTTTTTATTACTATATCAACTTACCGATATTCACAAAAGAGTACACATAAAGATACCTAGACAAAACTATTTCTTTGGGTTAAATGGAGCATGTAATAAAATGATTCATCTGTACTTATTATTTTATTACTATTATATCCTCACCCCAAGACCCTTAACTGGTAGGCAGAGAGCATCGAGTGCCAAATATTATTTTATATTAAATTATTTCCAGACATGAGATGATTTTTTTATATTTATCAATCATCATTCATCACTTTCTATATACACGCACGCCGGTTTTAGAGATTTATACTGTTCTTAAATTATGTACTACCCAATAGCAGAACATCAATTTTATGAATCAATGTTACACGCACAGTTAACGAATTACAAGTATCGAACGTGCAAATAGTTCATTAAAATCTGCTGACTTGTTATTGAGCAAGATTATAAATATAAGTAGCGTTGGCACATCGAATCACTTCATGTTGTTTATAATTGTTGTATTGATGTATATTGAGAAAAGTGACAATGTAAAAATGGTCGAAAATGGAAATACCCAGATATTGCTGCTACATTCTTATTAATTGTTTTCTAATTCCGTGTAAGTACCGTATTGTTAATACCCGACTTAGTAAATAGTTATGTCTATTTTTGTAATGTACAATTTGAACTGAATGTCGAAGTCTCTTCTTTAAATGATCTGACATGAGGATATTAAGGGTTTAAGTCGTTCTAATACATCGTGTTAAGATTTTATTGTTACGAATGTGTTAAGCATAATTACGCATTATGGAGTCGCCACACTTGTAAAATCAGGACCCTTTATCGTAGTCCATCAGGATAGCAGATGGGAATAGGACATACATAATCGATCCGATATTCCAATCGACATTTGAGTGACTAGTTCCTATTCTTTATATCGTATAGCGACAAAATTATTATATAACATAAAAGGTATGAGGAGTCAACTTTCATTCCTCAGGGATACCAAGATATTTCAGACGGACTTTTGGTAGGATTTTAGCATTATTTATGTTCAAATACAATCTTTACACATCATCGAATCTGATAAGCCATCATAAATTATCTGTTATATGTGACAAAACGTGTATTTTTCAGGTTTACTATCTAAACCAATCTCCTTGAACGATATTATAAGGGCGGAAGAGACGAGTGCATATTTGAAACAACCTCAGTCAAAACTATCAGGTATTTATACAGATTACTAGATAATATACGAATGTAATAACTAGAGTAGCCATATAGGTGTATTTTAAAACCTATCATCAAAATTTCTGACATGATAGTTTCCGAGTTATTCATAAAATTAAATGACTGATTTTTTTAAATCTTTATTGAAACATAAAATTTTGGTACCATACTAAATAGAACTTTACTTTCGGAAATCGTATACATAGATCATACGAGTATACAAATTCTCATAATTCCATGACTATTGTAAAAGCATATCTTTAGAAAATTGGAATCATATGAATACATTTGCCCTACGACGGATTTGTAATATTTATTCCGTACATTTTTTTCTACATTGAAATTACATTCTTATACTGATATTGTATATCAATTATACTCATATTGTACATTGTACTTTTCATTGTCATTTTAATTTCAGAAAAGGAAACCAATCCAAAGAGTCACAAGATAACTTCATCTTTACTCACAAGGCACATGACAACAGGTGATGCGTTATTACGTCTATTGATGCCCATACAACAAACGTTATAAAAACCTAAACGAAGCATTTCATAGATTCTTAATGATATTGATAAGTAATCTTGATTTACAGGCAGTGTGATCTCTCCAAATAAAATAGTGTCTCCTCTAAAATACAAGAAAACATTTCAAATTAGAACGCCACTGAGACCCAAGAAAATTAAATATTCTTATAAACCTCGCAGCAGACGTATAAATACAACAACGAAGCGAGAAATTAACGATGAAAAGTTTAACCGAAACTACATTCCACTACTTAAAAGTCTCAGTGTACTTTTTAATAATATACTCGGTTCAAACTCAAGGGAAGACGATATCACCGACCAATATTACAACAGACATCAACCTCTCCCAAGAAGTGAAGAGTGCTCATGTACTTATAAATCGAAACACAGAGAGTCAAAAAAGGGACAAAAGACAACTATTCCTACCTCGCCTATCACCGCTGAGATCCCTTCAAAAACGAAAACTATCAACTTTACCGAGACTCCCTCCACGTCCTCCTATAATTCTTTCATTGATAACATCGGGCCTCGCAGACGGAATAAGAAGTTATCCTTATTACCTCCAGGAGATACCACTAGCAGTCGGAGAAACCATAATGGATTCGGTGAGGGAGGCATCTCCACACATTACCGAAACATTGAAAGATATATCTCCGGGAATAATGGAAGTGATGAAAATAATAATTCCACAACAAGAGAAACTGAATCCTATTCAGAAAATCATAACCGAAATCCCAACAGTAATTCAGGAGACGATGCAAGCTGCAACGGACCAAGTGGAGCAATCGGAAGAGATAGAAATACTACCGAAAAAATCGAATCTGAAGAAACTACCCTTGAAACAGACATTAACTCACCCACTGAAACCTATGCAAGTGTTAGAGGAGACGGCATTCAATTTAAAAGACTCGATAAGTTCGAAACTCGAAGAAACGAAACAAAAAGCCGAAAACTTTTATCACAATCTGATAAAAGACTACGAAGATATAAATCCGAAGAAGAAACTACAGAATTATCATGGCAAATCCAAGACACTGAAGAAAGTACCCTCAATGACACATACAATACCAGTAATCAGCGAATCTTTGACAGAGATGGCTCACTGGCCAATGAAGATAAAAAACTTTGTAGAACAAATCAAACACTAAATCTAGATTATAACGACATACAACTAACTCATACAAGCAATGATAAACAGAAGATAGTGATGATATATGATGGATATAGTGTTGCAAGAGACGTAAATGGCGACAATAAATTATCTGAAAAAGCCTACCGAATTCATGCATGACTTTAGACTAATAAAACACGTTATATCATGTGTTTATATTTATTTTGTATATGAAAAGTTTGTGCATAATAAATATACTTTTTTATCGGCGTCCTTTCTTTCCTTTGCTTTTGGTAGCTGCCTGACTTGTATTCTGTGGCTGTTGATCAGCAGGCCTGTAAAATTTTTTTGATTGTTTAATCTTTCCTTACAAAAGGAGAAAAATTAATTCAGAATGTCATATCTCTGTTCAAATTTAGCAGTACAGTATCAATGGGCACTCAGAATAAGTGCTTAGAAAAGTTACAATTTAACTGAATTTTCCTAAGTATCTAGTGATCTTAAAAAAATTCCAATGTTCTTTTCAATTAAACTGTCCAAACAGCGTGTTTAACAAACTTATATTATATTACTAATAATATTACACATGGCTAGAGTATGGTTCTATAGATAAAGATTGTCTTTTATAAAATAATATACATTATATCAATAAAACAAACAGTTCCTTACCTGTTCTGACGATTTTTCAACTTAGGTATTGATTCCCCTACAAATCTCATGATCGACTCCCTAGTTGGATAATCAGGGTTTACTAATGTGCCATCATCATTTTTTAATTGTACACGTATTCTCCCCCTAAATAGGATCTCCTGAAATGTAAAACATGAATAATGAACATAAAAGAAGCACATGAGACCTGTAAAGATAGACATATTGAGTATAACATGCTCTCCACTTCATCTGTAAGAGACCTGATATTAAAAGTGTCACAATTTTTTGTAATTTTATCATAACAAAAAATGTAACAAGCCTGTAGTCTCCGAAGGGGTAGGTAAAGGAGTATAGTACACTCCTAATTTCACCAGTTATGTTTATGTCCCATGGAATAGATGGTTGCCATACACTGGGCGCAGATCCAGACTGCAAGTCTCTAACAGTAATTCTCCATTAGAAAAACCAATAGAAATCAACCCAGGATTTGAAGCCAGAACCTCCCGATCGGCAGTCGCGCTGGCAACAACTCGACCAATGAGGCAGTAATTTTATCATGTTTTAAATTGCTAAATATAAGTTACTGTAATTGATAAAAATCTAGAGAATACTTTATGTGTTTCAAATATATGTAGTAAAAGCTTATCAAAAACATTAAACATCCTTCTTTATATTTCAGAATTTACAATGCCAGTAATAATGGATGGAAAAGCTACAAGCACAATGACAGATCCACCCATTAGCCAAACATCTATAAACCATATAGGTCAATGTACAGCCGGCTTGCCGGCATTTGTAAGTACGAGCAGACCAAGTTTCAGTTTCTTGACACAAATGAAGGTACAAAGTTAGTACCAAGTACTTGCAAGGCACCCACACATTTAGGTGGAGTCATTATTGTAAGGTGATTGATGAGGGTTTATGACATAATTGATCAAAAATTATCCAAATCACAGCGAAACTTATGATGAATTTGTTTGAATCATCATGATTATAACCAGGCTGTGTAAGCTCACTGCTGGACATAGAGCTCCCCTGAAGGATTTTTGCCATTATCTCTAATACTGGTCTAATGGGTTAGGGTTACTGCCCATCGGCGTCCAGGGAATGTTGTTGTGCCTTGGTAGGCTGCTCCATACCATCATCCACCAGCATCAGCTCATACAATTAAGGGGGTATATGTTTTCTCCACTCCCAGAGCATAAATTTTTAGTGCACCAACAACTAATAGAAGTTTTTAAAATACCAACAAAATGACACTCGCATACCTTGCTCCTTTCTCGAGGATACAACTTGTTCTCTACACGAACTTGTAAACCTGCAGAGTGTAACACATCTTTGATCTCTTGGTGAGTAGGATTCTCTACACATTGGGTTCTGGGCAACCTTCGTCCTTGAGCCAGAGTTTTCTTGCTGTTCAAATATGCTGGGTAGATACAGATCCACCTGGAATTATAAATGACACAAATTCTTTTTAATCATCTTTAAAATTGTCTGTAGCAGTGATACAATATCATAAACATAATATCTATACACTGTGATACATTTTATGGTCATATGTTAAGAAGCAGACTACAAATATATAGGTTTCTCCTAAGTTCTAAGACAACAATGTAACTAACTTACATGAAAGAAATTCAGTAAAAAGAGGATACTAGATATATTATACGTCCCTCTAATATTCATTTGGATAATTTATTCATTTAGAACCTTATGATATTCTTAAATGTTAATTTATTGTTCTATTTCTAACCTTTCCACGTCGCTGTACTTCTTATCTGGACTCCACGAAGTCACCATAATGTTAATTTTAAATATATATTGATATTTAAGGAAACTGATACACAATAACGAAAAAATACGAAAAAATTACGATGAATAATGATTTCCAATCGCGAACTTAGAAAGTATGTGTGAATAAAATGTTTTGTTGTCAAATGTCAATAGCCAAATACTTCCAATTGCTTGACACTTGACAGATATCTGACAGTACACAATCATCAATGCTCTTGATGTTTACCTACCTACCCTAATTTCCTTTTGTCGATATCGTTTTCAACGTATAATGAAGAAAAAAGGGTGCATGAAAAATATACATTCCAATTTTAAATAATATTACAATTTAGGAAATTTCATGTTAGTTTGACTAACTTGAAATATCTATAACAGTTTGCCCGACTCAAGAACCGCACCATGAACTTTGGCTCGGCACTAGAGTTTTGAACTACTAGAATAATCAAAAGTACAAAACATAATTTGCATGTAGATACCACTATCTGTGCACAAACTGTATGCCCGATAACCATAAGAGGTATTTTAAAATATAGAGTAGGGAGACATAAGGCTGCCAGCTGATGATTGTTGCTTGTTTTATTATAATCAACATTATTTAATTACATTCAATTATATGTACATTTGTAGATTCGAAGTACTTAATTTCATTCATCACTAGATCATTTTATTTATTAAATTACTTGGCTAATATAGCAGATTTCAACTCACATTTTGCAAAAAAATACTATCTGTCAATGTTACATGTCATCAATTCCTATCCAATCCATGTATAAATTTTGGAGGTTAACGTTTCAAGTTTAAGGCAGTATTATTATCGTGCTTTTTATGTATAGTAATATTAAATCAATTCTATATTATAAAAATGAATTAAGTACCATGGGTCCCATTACCGTAAATCAAAACATTATTGTAGCAACCAAGGGTCTACATATTGATTGTTATGATCGTGAAAATCATAAAATTATTAGCATAAACAGCGCAAACTCACAAAAAGACGATAAAATCTCTGATATAGTGGTTTCTTCTGATAATAAATATCTGGCTGTATTAACATCTGTTTCAAAACAAGTAATTATTTATAGTCTGCCAACTTTAAAGGAAGAAAGAGTGTTCCTTTTACCGAGAAGTGCGAGCAAAATCAGATTCACAGTTGATAACACGCACATACTTGTGGCAGACAAGACTGGTGATGGCTTGATTTATAATATCTTAGAAGAAGACAGTGGAACGAAAATATTGGGGCATTTGAGTATTTTATTAGACATTCTACAAACATCAGATGGTAAATACATTATTACTTCAGACAGAGACGAAAAGATACGGGTAACTTGTTACCCTAATACCTACTCTATTCATACTTACTGTTTGGGTCATAAAGAATTTGTAAATAATTTAGAACTTTTGGCCCACAATAATAAATATGTGTTGAGTACATCTGGAGATGGAACTATTAAGTGTTGGGACTATGAAAAAGGAATCCTCTGTTATACTATAGACACTCATTTAGATATTAATGATGAAAACATTAAAATTGAATTTAAAAAGAGTATGGATACTGAAGGACTAGAAGTTGAAAGACTACCCATTATTCATTTTACAATAGTGAGAACAAGTGCCTCCTCTAGTACAATAGCTATTATTGTACACTTAGTGAAGAAAATATTTATTTACAACATTTATACTGAAAACAATCAATTTAATCATAAATTAATAAATATGTTTGATTTGGATGAGTTTCCGAGTGCTATAAAGTTAAATGATTCATTATTGTTTGTTTACTTTGAAGCTAATTGTGAAATTGTAGCATATGAGATATCTGAAAATGTCCAAATTAATGCTAATTGCGTCAAAAAGATACAATTCTTTCAAACAGTAAGCATATCTTCTGATATTATTACTAACACGCAAGATGCTATTAAAGTCCTCTACAAGAGGAAGATTGATAATGTTCAAGAATACCTGGAAAGAAAGAAACTAAGATTGGGAACTCCCAATTAACTAAATAATATTATAAATCAGTTTATAATGGGCAAAACCAATCAAAGATTGCAAAAAAGTATGCCTAAATTAGAAACATTGTTTTTTTTTTTAAGAATTCTAATTATTTTTGTACTCTTACATTGTTAAGACCTAAAATTTGTGTAGTTCTTTAATACATTTTGTATGTTAATAAAAGATTTAAAAAATGTCAGCTTTTTTTTCAACTATTGTGTTTAATAATATATGCCTATTGCCAGAAGGTATAATAAACACATCCCCATTTTAATTTTCTATAGCACACTGAACTACATGTCTTTTGCAATCATCAAACTTTCTACAACCAAAACTTTATATGAAGAACAGATACACTGATTACATATACAGCATAGTACTATTTGAAAGTTTTTTAATCACATCAAACTAAACTCTCATACATTAAGTATTTAGAATGTGTAAATTTAAGACTACAGTTTTACCACCTGCACAATACAAAT
>DWEE01000843.1:0-15094 GCA_018245755.1 Parelbella macleannani | reverse complement strand
TTTGTATGACGTACTCGTATACATATGTAAGTATATAAAAATCACACTCTTGTAGGGCCGCCAACGTTTGGTTAGGTAGAGTTTGACTGCTTGTCGGCATATACAATAAAAAATGTATACTTGATTTCCATTAACATCTACAATAAGGTAATATTATACGTCAACCATTGCGTGATATTTCTTAATAAATTTAATTCAAGTATATTTGGCATACCGTTAAATGTAATTCAAGTATATTTTGCACACCGTGCTCTCTTCCTATCTTAAGAAAACTGGCGTGACCATATCATAATAATAACCAGGTTATTACCCTTATAGATGAGTTGCATATTGAAACGATCACTACAATGGACAAAAGCTCGAGTTTCAGTGCAGGTCCGTCCGAGTGCCATTACGGCGGGCGGCTGCGTCAATGTGAGCGCCGGCGCCGGCTCACTGCTCGCTCGTTGGGAACACGACACTCGCTTCTGTCGTTGATACTGCAACAGCCGTTAGTTTGTTGAAGTGTCTTTTCTGTTGTCAACAGACAATACAAAAGAATAAAATTATATATATCATTATTTCTTCCATTTGGTTCATTAATCGTTTAATATGTATTTAACCAGTTTTTGTGTGAAGATGTATAATGAAAACTGCGATTTTTGCATGAAGGAAAATGTCTAAAAAGTATAGAGGAATCATAATAAAAATTATAAATTGTACTTAAAGGAAGGAGGAAAAACTACGGATAAAACATTGAAATTTTTAACAAATTATTTTAATTCATACTCATGTTTGTAGACACTCATGTGGACTTTCGGAGGCGTAATTGTCTTGACGGACTGAGCATGTGTGAGTTAGCATTTCCAGAAAATATTAACTTGTTATATTTCTCGAAATTGTCTAAGTAGTATGTAAATAAAGGTTATAAAAAAATTATTCAATATGACCATATTAAGTACTGACGTAATGCACATATATCACACCTATATTATTAATTGAATTTGTTACGCTCGTGTTGACGACATTTATCTGCTATAGCATTGTATTAAAATAGATTTAGCTATCGTTTGTTATATAAACCCTTATCTGTAATGGACGTATCAATCAACCATTATTACATTCAGTCCGACCCCCGTGTCACCTGTCAGCCCCGTGATTGTCCCCGAGTGGGCGCCGCGCTCGCTTGTGTCGGAATTTCATTTCACAGAATAGGGTGGCTTGGCATTCACTGTCCCATTTCCCACAAGGCTACATCATAACCTTGACGTGGTATCATCAGAGCGTTTTCCTCGACGACACCCTTTAAATAACGGGCACAATCGTGCCTCATAGATAATAGATAATAAGAAATGTTTAATGACCTTACGAACGGTCATTTATTCCTTGTAATACCTTAAATAATGTACGTTATAAATTTAATGTACATCTTTGCTGTTATTTGTAAGCGATGTTTATCAATCAATGTCTTTACCAAGTTTTATGCTTGTATCGCGTTAGACATTTACTTTGTAAGAAGTCGTCGCGTTCTTAATTGTGAGCATCTCGTAAGAACGTTTATGCGATGGGAACATTATCATCCGATTAGCGGAGAGCCCTTCCGCGCGCAATCTCGCTCAGTCCCCTTTCATCCAATTACATGAGTGTGAGCCCAATGGGATTACCCGAGAAATAGACGCGCCGCTCCGCGCCCGCTTCAATCACATTGCATTCATATAAGTACGTACTTTGATACTAATCCTAACAAACGTGTTAAGGGGAACAATGACACAATCTGTGTTCAATAATTTTATTAAGCTATAATTATTATAAAACATTTCTGTGCAGAAGGCATGTTTGCAATAGATATGTATAAATGTCGGCCTATTTGTCTCCGCGCGTCTAAAGTAACACTGAAAAGTGGTCGTTCGAAGTACTAAGTTGTTTCTTGTAACAAAGAGGGTAGAGCGGTCTCTTTGTTGTTAAGTGGCAGCGAGGGAGGCGCGCTGCAGCCAGTGCGGCGTGAGGAGCGGGTAACTGCACTTCGGCAGCCGACCGTCCGGGAGTAACAACCTGGGACTGCACCCGGCGCCCCCCCGCGCCCCCCGCGCTCCTCCACCTGATATTACTGTGTCACCCGCTACGTCTTGTCATCTGCAGCTTCGATGGAGATCAAATTGTTTTAAGTCTCTGAAAATCTTTATACTATTCTCACTCCCACATTTGGGTTCAGCATTATTTGTTAACATCCGGTAACATATACAAATAAAATACATCATAGCACATAAATCGTTAATCATACGTAAATGAACGTTGTTAATTTGGCTCCCTTCGACGCGAAATGACAAACTCAATAATGAACAGGCGTCGTTGATTACTCCCAGCCAATTCATAAATGGGTCACTGTCTGCACTCCATATACATTTACAACATTATGAATAGCTGTGCTATATAAACAGAACATGATAAATCTTAAATCTTTATTTAGTATTGGAAATCAATTTGTTCTAATTGTAAACGATAACGTCACGAATTAGCTGGCTACGCAATGGAATAAAAATGACAGTGCAAAGATTGCGGGCGGGGTGTGGGGCGGGACGCGGCGAGGACACGCCGGGCCGCAGGATTGCGTAATTACCGTGAAGGAAGTGGACCGTTTAGAACAAACAAAAACGCTGGCGACTCGATCAGCGGCGGGAACAAAGGCGGCCGTAATTTGAAACAATCGGCGCTGGTGCAGAGCGGCGCTGGCGTGGGCGCGCGCCCCCCGACTATTGATCTGACGAGTCGCGCCACCCGCCGCCCGCCCACTGCGCCCATTGCGCCCCGGCGCCTCGGAGCCACCCCGCCCGCGCTCGCTTTACTTCGCATACAGCTCGTATTTTAATTGCAAATCTGCTAGATAATGTGCAAATAGATAACGGTATTATACTTGGCTCGCTAACTAATTATGAAACGCTATTGAGTTACAGCTTTGCATACTTTTTAAGCTCTTTTACCTCGTTACCGACTTTATGAATACTTGTGTACTGAATACAGAAGGACGAGGATTTCGGGGACGGATTTGTGACCTAATTTATGTAGCCGTAACTTTGATGGCGTATCGTCCGACGTACGTACATATTTATTGCCATGTATTCTTTATTTATAGAGCTGATAAAGCGATACTTTAGTTTTCTAAGCTCGTTCGTTTAAATAGATATGCATTAAGAGAAAATAATTATTATTTTTATTTATTAGGTGTACGGGTGTATCAAAACAATCGCGTAGTAGGTACAAATGTAAAGCCATACGTTGACAACATGTAAGCGACGAGGTAGGAGCAATCAAACAATTGCTGTTATACGATTAGAACCATTAGAGGCATTAATATAGAATAGAAACTTCCTGCATCCATTGATTTATTGATGTGTGTGGGCACGCGGGAGTTGTATAACGACTTTATAATTCCGTAATAGTGCGCGGACGGAGCTTGTGGACTGTGCGTCTTGCCGCGGTGTTATGTTCCACGGCGCGGTTCGCGGCGCACCCACGAGTACCCACTGCGACACTGGGTTATGCTGTTTTACACGTGTAATGTTACCGCGTACACTAACGTGCACTTACATCATAATGTCGAATCATGGATTATTCTACTTATTTATTGTTTAAAACGTCATGCTTTGATAATTGTATTAAAACTAATTACATATTTAGATAATACCTTATTGCGATACTACGAAACTGCTTTTAATTAATTTTGGTAAGACGTATAGCATACAAAATAAATTTTAATTTAGTAGCCATTTTACAATACCCTTTGAGGAGTTCGTTGTCTTGAAAATATCCAAACATTGAGGACGTCTGGAGAGCGTCGCAAAGTCAGCTCGAGGCAGGGTCTCGACCTTTTTGTCTGCAATACGAGTGTGACCAAAGTGTTAAACGTTTCGTAGTGTCTATATACATTGTTAAATATATTCTGACCTTAGTCGCGTATGTTTTTCGGGATAGATAGCCGAGACGTGCGAGTTAAGCCGGGTACATACTTAGTGGTACAACTGAAGTGGTTTACGTTTTAATCTTAATCTTTCTTTATATAATTTAATGAATAGCAATTCAGTTACTTCTGTTCGAACTATTTAATAATATGAAGTACCCAGTGATTAACGACTGTTTATGACGTACTTATATATAAAAATATTAATTGATAAAAAACGTTGCACACTCTTAATCGAAATACTGGTATACTCCGATAAAGAGTTGCTGTTAACTTGACTTTGACGTTGACTAAAATCAAATGTCCTTTGAAATTCAGAAATCGAAGCAAACTCGAGCATAATCGGAACTGGGCTAATGGACTTATTTGCTGACGAAATCTCGGTTGTATATATAATTAATTTTGATATTATAATACTCTTTGTTGCTCCTTAAATATCCTATTAATCTTTCTTCAAGTAATGCGTTATTTAACTCGATCTGACAATGTTAACCAATGTATTGCATATTTTCAGCAGCGATAATGGAAACGAGCAAGAAGAAGAAAGGCAAGAAACGAGCGGGCTACTTGTCGAACATGAGCGTTTCCCAGCTGATGGTGCAGAGAGATCGACCGTTCCACGACCTTAAGGTACTTGCGATTGTTTTGTCCGGAGCCACCGTTTAAGTGAAATAATTGTTTACTTATTTAATCACTTACCGTTTCAGTCCCAGTCGCTTGAGCTGGAGGTGAAACAGACGGCGTCGCCCGGGCCGGTGGCGCTGCGTCACGCGCACGCGCCCGGCCTGTCCGCGTACCAGCCGCTTCAGCAAAACATGCACACGAGTGTGATAACACAGGAAACAGAGATCAAGCAGGAGACACAAATTCAAAGAAGCTCCCATTACCTTACAGTCAACAGCGGGTGGATAACTCATCATCAGGAGCATTTAGAAGCTGTACAAAAACAGACTCAACCCACAGTAGGCCCCTTGCATCCTTCTCTAAACGTCGGCATGCCAGTATTGGGAACGAATGGTCAAATAATCGGTGTGAACACGGGGTATAACAAACAGTCAAGCAGTTTGAAAAATGCTATTGAGGAAAAGAAAGAAATTCAAGCACATTCTCAGACCATGAAAGCGTTGAAGGAAGATGCAACACAATTATTCTGCGGTCTTAACCAGGCCTTGACACCTGAAGTAATGCAAAAAATTAACGAACAGCAACAAATTTTTATACAACAAAATCAGAAACAAATCGACGTTATGAAAGGGTTTAAAACACAGCTGTCCGAGAATATGAATCCAAATAAAACTCAGATACAAAATCAATACGTTCCGCAGGGTCAGTTAGTGATACATAATGGATCTGTCGTCAAAACTAATTCAGCCAAAACGCCACCGTGGCAAGTGAAGCGCATCGAGTTCAACGCATTGACAAGTCCTAGTCCTAAATTGCAAAAACAAGACAATACAGATTATGATGATGCTAGAATAAGCGTAGAGGATGCATCCGTCTTGTTCAATTCCTATAGTAATAACGACACTGCGATGTGTTCCCGCGTACCGCCGTTGCCACAACATTACAACATAATGGGCCAACAATGGCCTGGCACCGAGCCAAATAAGAAGAAAGCGAAGTCCAATAGTAAAACTTCCAAAAAGAAAGCGAGCGTTGCAGAAAGTAAGATTACGATGTACGGCAATAACGGTGTCAAATTTATGCAGGAATCTAAAGTCAAAAGTCCAGACGATGTCTTAAGTAATAACGTGCCGTCATTCATGGAAGATCCTAGCGGATATCTGGCACAACAAACAGCTCTATTGAATAATACTATCTCACGGCAGGTAGGTATAAATTCGTCTTACGACAGTCATCAGTACGACCACGCTAACATCTCATACGGTGGTGCGTCTATTCAGAGTGATAAACATTTAAAAAACATGAACAAAGCTTGCGAGTCTATAAATGTTTTTAGAAGTAATGTAGTGCCAAATTCGTCACCGTCGCCTAACAACACTCCCGATAGCAGTTTAATACCAGAGAAAAGCACGGATTCCGTGTGTTGTAAAGGTTGTAATGTATCATACAAGGGACATTGCACAGATTTTTCAGACAATCAAACACGAACAAAATATTTGAAACAAGGGGTTTATGGAATGGAACTGGGTGGCAATTCGAGCACGTCAAGTCCGAAGCACGTGTTTGATGATAATCCTGTAACGTCATCTACATTTATCGAACGCAACCTTATCATGAACGAGAACTGTGGACCTATCCAAGCCGGCATAGTAAGCACCAGTAACGTATCACCTACTGAGACTCTACAGCCGCCGGAACCTTCCCCCACACTGTCCAGTAGCTCTCGAAATACTGATACGCCGCATAGCAGCGGAAGTAACAATTCTCAAATGCAAAGTAACTGTACATTCCCCCTGCCAAGCCCAGCCTATTCCAATCCTGGTTCTTGTCGAGACAGCTTAAATAGTAATCCTTCAACTCCGAGCAGCAGTCAGTCATGCCCTTATAACTCACCAGGACCACCTACCAGCCAACCCATGTCTGGCAGCCAAATGATGCATTTCATACCAAATCACAATGCTACGAAGAGTCTTATGGATGTAGATAACATATCAATGGTTGAGGTGAAAGCTACTTTACAAAATCCTCATGAAATGTTTCGACTAGAGAGTAGAAAAAGGTTTGAAAATACAATGCCCGGATATTGCCCGCCGCCGCACTTGGGAGGTGGGCCGGCTCATTCTTTAATACAGGCGTGTTACGTGCAGACCTTCATTACGACAATGGCGAGTGGGTTTTCGGTTACAAGAGATACAGTCACATCAGTGTTAGCAGGTAAAGCCAATACTGCGACTACGTCAATCAATGCTTCCCAAGCTAACTTTTTCAGACCACCGCCTCCTCCGAGCGTTAATTTAGCGACTACATACGCTATACCCAATAACCAGCCAGACCCATTTATAAACTCCGTCAATCTACCGACCAGCTATCCATTGCATATCGCGGGGACAACTGCGCAGAGCATGATATCTAAATCGCCGTTAGAGATGGTGCAAAATGTCATATGTAGCATGCCTCTAAAACCAGATCTGAGTAATTCACAATCTACGGTATTGTCACAAATGGGCAGACGAAATTCTCCGGGACAAATCGTTATTTCCTCGACCGGTCAAATACTGGTGTCGAACAATCAGATGCCACCGCCGCCTCCTAAACATACTACGACCATGTCAGCGCTGAGTTCGAATCCCGTAACAAATGTTACTACGTCGATAACACAAGTAGTTCCAGCGGTAGGGGGCGTCCAGCCGCTCGTGAACCAATCTACCGTTGTAGTCAATACCTTGCCAGCTCCATTTGTTTTGCAGCAGCCAATGATGGCTGTGGACGGACAAGTTATGCAACCGAATCAAGTGATACCGCAGTTAGTTACGGTTCCCGGACAAAACGTGTCGGAAGCCACGAGGCAAATCGAGGTTAAAAATGGTCAGAACTTCGTACAAGGAGTCGCTATGCTTTCACCGGAGAACATTAAAAAACGAAGTAAGAAGAAGAAGGGCCAAGCAACGAATATTACCAACGTATTGCAAATTACGGCACCGCAACAAAATCCCAATAACATAATGATGCATTCTTCGCCGCAACACAATACTAGTCCACAATTTTCACCAAGAAGTTTCCAGCTATCGCCTACCAACAATATATCGCCGACCCCGATGTTGCAGGCGTTGACTATTATGCCAGGTAAATCCGGTACACCGGCGCATATAGTGATGAACGGGCAGGGCGGTTCGGGCAACTTTGGATCGCAACAAATCATTGCAAATACATCACCATCACAACAAATAAACCTATTGCAGCCTGTTAATCTAATTAACAATGCTAACAATGTTATGTCCAACTTCCCCGCTTTCCAACAGTTCATAGTGCCAAATCTCAGCGGCATGGTAATGACGGCCGACGGGACGACGATTATTCAGGACAATTCTACCGGAATGCCGATGCAGCTGCAAATACAAACGGTCAACGGACAAAACGTTCTAACTCCCGTACAAAATCCTGGCGTCTTTACCGCGGGCGCAAACGGCGGCGTAGTCATCAGAGCTCAGAACCAGCAGGGCAAAATAATTCAATCGCCGCACAGTCCCGGGGCGCAATTCCTGTCGCCAAACAGCCAGGTGATGATGAGCAGCCCGAACTTCAACGGTCAACTGAGCCCCCTCCTGGCGAACTTGAGCCCGACGAACGTCACCTTCAACACGAGCCCGCATCAGGTTCGATCCGGCAACGTCCAGACCCAGGAGTTCATCCAGACCAACCAAATGGGACAGACGCTGATGGTCCCCCTGTCACCGAAGCGGGCGGCCCTCGCCTCGACGACCGGCAATCGGAACTCGACGTTCGTCCAGCAGAACACCACCATCGTGCAGCAGCAGACGACGGTGGTGGCGAGCGCGCGCGCGCCGCCTCCCGCGGGCGGCGAGCCGGGCGCGGCGGGCGCGGCGGGCGCGGGCGGCGCGGGGGGCGCGGGGGCCGCGGGCGGCGCGGAGGGCGAGGAGGCGGAGGGCACGGAGCGGCACTCGGTGTCGACGCAGACGCGCTGCCGCGCCAGCGCGCCCGACACCACCACGCACAGCCCGCTGGGCGCGCGTGAGGCCGCCGCCGACACTACCACCGAGTCGCCCGAGCCCGCCGACCCCTCCGCCTCGGTCAGTGCACCTCGATACCTTTTTAACGTCGTTCCCTTTCTCTTTTAACGATGAATCCTTTAAAAATCACTTCGGTCGATCTGAAGTATTATTGGAAATAATTTTTTTAATCCTGAAATTGGTAAAGTATAGGAGCGACTTCTCGTAGGGCCCATTTGTTTTCTTATGTTTTCGATGAAGTGAGATCTCTCTTCCTTTGTTAGTTACAATTGAATGCGTAGCTAACGAAAGGAATTACAACGTGAACGATACCTCAGCAGGCGATGGTGCAGTGCGTGTCGAGCAGCGAGCAGGACATGGCGGACGCCCGCGAGCGCACGTGGCCGCAGCCGCGCAACGAGGTGGCAGTCGACAACGAAACGCAAAGTGAGCTTTCCAAATATTTATTTTTAGTTTTGTAGGAATTTAAGTGTGGTCCATTTTGACTCGCGTTCAGTGACACTTCAATTATCTGTTGCTTCACTCGCACTCAACAACTCGGCCGAATATTCGCTACGTGTATAATTAGATCGAGTTGGGCACGGTGCTCTGTTAGTCCGCAGAAATTACCCTAAGGCCATCCTTTCTTTTAAAGTATGTTTTTAAATGAGAATTAAGTAATTGTTAATATAATTTCAGATCTGATATCTAACATGCAATTAATACGCTCGAGTCGCGTTCATAACACGGTGGAATCGACCGACATACAGTACCCACAAAATATGGCCTCGTCGATAAACAGCCAGCACGCCGCGGCGCCCGCTGCCCCTAACTACTACGAGCGACCGCATAGCTATAAGCGCAAGAACGAATTCGGCGACGGAACCACATACAGGACCAGTAAAACTATGAGAAGCAGCTATAACATGGTACTGGGCGCGCAGAAGGACACAGATTTCGATGCGATGAGCATGTCCTCTCAGGAGAAACAACACAATAGGCACTATCCGCCTCCGGGCACCGCCTCTGGCACGTCTTCCGTTCAGAAAGTATTTAACAGACATAATAATATTGGTTCCGGAGATGGTAAGTCCACTCCAAAAAATTTAATATAATGCTTAAAACTTTTTGCTGCCTAATAAAATCTTTTCAATGCAGTTTCAATGTGGGGACGCTATTCATCAGCTTACGTGTGTTGATAGATCTATTAATCTACACACCTTCAAATGTATTCCTTCCAGCAATGCAAATCTGTCTATTATCGTGGAGTCTTACGAGATTTGCTACTTGCACATTGTGATCTAACTTTATTCATTTACGCTGTTCTACATATATGTTTATTATATATCGTGTAAATATAGTTTCAATTGGTTTCACAAACTAATTCGGCTTTAGACGAATATTAGCGTTGATCTCAATGAATAAAGAATGTTTAACACATGAACATATCTAATTCTAACTAGTATATCTAGTGACAAACAAATTGAATCTTTATTCTCTACTAATACCTCCAGAACCATTTCACGCTTCAGCCACAGCTAACAAAATTCAAAATTTATAAAGTGTTGTGTCTTGTATCGGTTTTGGATTAGTTTATGTTACAAATTGATTGTTTGTATGTAAAATGTTGACCACTGAATAAAGTGAAACTGATGTGTATTGTGGTATATTTCAGCTTCCTCATAATGCGATATTATTGCTCATTGGTTTTCTTTTGGTTGGGTTAATACAAGATACAGCTGTTAATAAAGGGTGTACTGGAAACTAATCAGACATGACGTGCGGCGTTCACGCGCTCTCACTCCGGCTTTCTGTCGCTTTCCATTGCACCACACTCGAAGTTACTAAATTGGCTCTCCAATTGGGATTCCATTACTAACGCATCACTGTAAAGCCATCATCATTCCATCTGTTCATCATTGTAAGTACGGCACTCTCCCATAATACTGTTACTTCCTTCTCGGCCGTTGGGGAAAAGTACAATGTCACATAATTATAAGGATTTACATACGGCAGGTCTGTAAGGATATAGATATTTGGCACTCCGTGCTTCCTGCCTACCCCGCAAGGGGCTCGGTGCAAGGATATATACTATGTACATACAAATATTACAGTCGAGTATTAAGTTGAAATTTAAGTTGTATTTTTCTTTAACGCCCATTGCTCTTCTTTCGATCGTTAACAAGGAGCGATACTTGCTACCGGTCAGGTTACCATACTCTCAGTCGGGTTCTGAATAAAATTATAATTGGAAATTTACTGGAACTCATCTCCTAAATATCATTCGGCCCGTAATAATAATAATAAATTTAATTATCCTTCGGCCCGTACTACTTTATTAATCAAGTTTACGCAGGGGCGAAACGTACGGCGCCCCACAACCTCGCACCCGACGCTCGGGCGACAGACGTCGAGCGGCCCGATTAACCGATTTTGGTGCTCGTCGGTAGATTCGAAGAGCTCGGAGGAGGGCGGGCGCGAGGGCGGGGCGCGCGCGTTCGCGGCGGGGCAGGTGGTGTGGGGCCCGGCGCGGGGGTTCGCGTCGTGGCCCGGGCAGCTGGTGGCGCGCGGCGCCGACGGCCGCTGGGCCGTGCGCTGGTTCGGCGCGCGGCGCGCGGCGCGGCGCGTGCCGCCGCAGCGGCTGCTCTCGCTCTCCGAGGGGCTGGAGGCGCACCACGCGGCGCGCACGCGCCACCGGAAGTGCGTCCGCCGCGACACGCGCCTCTCGCTCTCTTTCTGTCCTTACTGCACTCACGGTAACCTCGGCCCCGCTGCGGGGGCGAGCGCGCCGCTCTTCTGTATCCTATCTCTGTCCCGAACGCTATCTTGTACGTTAACCCAACCAAAAAAAAAACCGATGTCTAGAAGCCGTGGCCGGTGCTCGGGGAGGAGGGTCGCCAGTTCCGCCGCTAACCTCTCGCTTTGTTTTTATCTCCGCAGGAGCAGAAAAATGAATACTCTCCTGGAGAATGCGATACAGGAGGCGATGGCGGAGCTCGACAAGAAGAGTCACGGGGGCGGCGGCGGCGAGGTCGCCGCGGCCGCCGAGGAGGCGCGGGCGGTGGCTCCCGTCGTCGACGCCCCGAAGCGGAACAGGAGGGCCGAGAAATTGAGCAGCAAGGACAAGCATCACAGGAGGACCCCGGCTAAAGTCGACAGGAATCGCCTGCGCAGCTCGCGATGACACATGAGGTCAACCTTTTTCGTTAATGCGGCTCGAACGAGGAGGAGTTGTATTATAGAAAGTAATTCTATGCGTCTGCTATTTCGATGACGAATGAGACTAGGTGCTAGGATGGATGTCAGTGAATCACAAATATATTTATGTTAGATATATCGGAAGATAATATTGCATTAAACGCATTCATAACTGTACTAAATAGACATAAATATGTTAAATCTCTTCTCATTAGGATATTAAATTTTTAAGAGAAATATCGGCGATATTATGGGAAATACTACTTAGGGCAATTTTGTTAATGTTTATGAATATAAAAGGATACTATAGTAAGTAATCGTTTCCAAATCCTAATCGCCTATTGTATCGAGCATTCCTTCGCTGTATGTTTCTTGATCTATGTGTTACATTACGACAATACGTGTTCGGTGTAGTTACAACAAATCTAAATTAGCAAAATTCCTTTTGTATCACGTTCCTATGTCTTTTGGTGAAATCTCTTCTTTCTTCGAAATACTAAGAAAACATATTCGTCAAAATCTACATATTGATTTAACAATCATAGATAAATAATATAGATAGTGTTTTAGATGTAGTGACTGTGATTCAATCACTGTTGTTTCATATTTGTTAGTTAGTAATACATTATTATATTCTATGTGGAGTAGACGTCTCTCGTTATCGAAAGGAATAAATAAAGTAGCACAAACTACATCCAAATAAATAATATATCTAGTGACGGGAATCGATATAGAGAAAGGTAATGTTCCAATTGCAAGATTGAAATACATATTTAAAATTTTATCTGTACTATCCCAAGAGTATATACGAAGCCCAACGGGCTCCCAACAGTTTGTGCTACGCCTATATAAATCACACTTTTCATCGATGTATTGTACAAGTTAGAAATCTGTATATTGTATAAGAAATTTTGCTATATATCATGTACATTTTTACGTTTTGTTAGAAAGTAATATCATGGTTTCTAGTCAAAATATTGAGCATATTAAAGAATAGATTTTATGGACGAGGTAATTGACAATAACACTGGCCTGGAGCCGCCGCCCCCCGGCCGCAGCCCGCGGGCGAGCGCTACTGGCGCTTGTTCCCTTTCAGCATCACATCGCTGCCGCTCCTTTTGCGATTTTTATAGTATTTGTATCGATACTTTATTTGAAGAATAGGTTAGCTTGCTACGTGTATCGTTTTTAAATAATGTTCATTCAGGGTTATACTCGGTTTAGATTTACAGACATCGTGTTACATATAAATAGACATTGCACTCAACCAGCCCGTATGAAGGCCTAACGTTTACTATTGCTGCCTATTAGCGAGATCGTTCCGTGCATAGCTCGTCGTCAGCTGTCGTGACCAAACATGTGGATAACGCCAGTAGAACAGCGAATCATCGAACAAAAATGGATAACAATAATTGTGATAATGTTATAGATAAATTCCGGTAAAAGTTTCGTCGGTGTTCGTACGGCGAGTTAACGAAAGTGCCGTCGCGCTCGCCGTCTGTTCTGACGTTACATTAAGGTTCTCACTGTAAGTGTCGCTTAATTGATAGGTTTATGATTGATGGTACAAGGGAGATTATTTTCTAAACATTTCTAAAATGCTTTTTATCGCGTTATTTAAATAATATATGTTAGGTAATAAAAAGTTTTTCAAAAAATTCTAGGTAGAATGTTAACTATATGTCACTTCATAAATAACGATTTAATAGGAAATTTGTTATCAATAGTCATTGTTAGTAAAGATTATCAATGTGGAAACTATTTTATGTGATCTTTAGATATGTCCCATTAAAAAATATAGGTACCCATGTCGAGGATTTATCATAGCTTACTGTTTTTATATTATTGTATTTTTACACTAGAGAGCCCATTTTTATTTTTGTCCTAAATGATGAATGTCTGCAGATATCAGCATAATATTAATTGTTAAATGGATATTGTTTATTAAATAAATAAAATCGGATAGCACTTCCCTGTGAGACGGTATTATGTACATAATCTAATGTAGTTATGTATAGTATTTTATTTCAATGAAATTAATGTTTTATAGACTAATATACAATATAAGATTATTTATTTGTTTTGCTGTGTACATATTTTTTTCAATAAAATGTACCTGTTTTATTTAAATTTAATTTATATATTCCCTGGCTTGTAAATATATATAGAAATATTATATATTCCGTGACTCAGTACCTATAAGTTTCAAAATTAGCAGAGAGCCCGCCTGCAGCCTGGTATGAAATGTCCGGTCGGCTAAAACATAACAGAACATATTTATGTGATTCATCTGTAGTTAATATGCAGATATTTAAGATTTAATTATGAAAAAAAAAATTTTAGATGCACCAATATCTTTATAAGTATACAAAAATTTCTTATCATGATTTTTGTCCGCGCTAATCTGCACAACCACTAGCCCGTTTTCAATGAAATTTCGCAGTTATGTAATTTTGTCCAATTTAAAATATGGGCTATATTTTATTTCGATTAATAAAAAATAAATGTGTGTCTGCATTACTTAAAATCACGAAAAAGAAAAATGGTTTAAGTGCGAGATACGTATCTAACGCTTTTACAAAAAAAAAAATGAAGCGCGTGAAATACATGAATACGCGTGAGAAGTTATACTTCTTTGGCATCATTAAATAATGGCGCACTTTTAAGAAACAACGTTGTGACAGTTTTCCCGCCAAAACGAAATTAACTAGGAAATCTATGTAATCTTTTTCAATAAATTTAATTTACATTTGATAACTTATAAATGAATTTTAAAATTAGGAAACCATTTTAGAATAAATTTTTATTTAATTAATAATAAATAAATAATTAATAATTAATTCGTTTTTGAAATCCGCATTCAAAAACAACAATTTCAATTTTTCTACCCCGCCATTTAGTAGGATAACTTCAATGACAGGTTGAAACTGCATAAACCTAAGTTCAATTTTTGAAGACTGTAAATAAATTGCCGTGACTGCAAGATTTCCACCCGCATCTTTATCAAAACCCTGAGTAATGTAAGCAGCGACCGCCAAGAGCTTCTTCCTTTCGCACATTGCGCTTGCCCGACGTGTACAGGAGCTATTAGATGCAATGAAAACCGCAAAATCAGATTAAGTACCCACTTCTGAGATTTATATTAAGCGAGCGTAATAAGAATATAAAGTTCTTTTTATTTAATTTATTTGTTCGTAGGACTTGATCAAATTTCTTAGTATATAGTTTTATTTCAATTATGCTAATAACATGACGCTAATGTCGCAATAATTCCTGATGTATAGCAGCAGCAGCAGAGGTCGTTCGCACTCCGCGGCGGATAATCGCCGCT
>DWEE01000842.1:0-15099 GCA_018245755.1 Parelbella macleannani | reverse complement strand
GTATAGTATCAATACATATCATCACTTGACACCACTAGGTGTAGACAATACCAACCCATATATAGACAAATGACCTGTCAGCATCACTTGACATCCTTCACTCTTTGGTCTTCTGGCACATGTTCCAAATCTAAACAATTGTTTGTTGATACAAACATCACTGTTTAACAGTTATTTACCTTACAGGTAAAAATTATTTAACAGTTATTTAACAGGATTTACCTTAATAGTAACATTTCCTTTGGTTATTTTGCGCATATTGAAACCTACTGTCGGGATCATGTCCTCACTGAACTGGCCGGACTGCAAATAAAAAGATATTTAAATAAATAATGGTTTTTTTTTTCAATAATTTGAAACAGAACATAATACTTTTCCATCCCATAAACATTGAAAGAGAATTCATTATATCTTTTAGTACAATCCATTTGGCTAAACCCAGATGGCACAGTAACCATATTTTGGCATACTTAATAAGTGTTGAATAATTTAAGAATTGCACAGTCATGTGTATGTAGATTTCACCTAAGCTTAAATGTTAAACCTAGTTCTGTCTTGATTTTAAAATTAAAGCTACTCCAACTTAGCCTTCTGAGGCAACATTGCATCAATGGTACACTTATTAAGCTATAACAATGAAACACCCTATCAAAATATATGCAGGTTCCAAACGGATATGAGTTTAAAATCATGAAGTCATAGATCTTTAACATTATTGGAAGAAAACATGACATGGTAGACAAAATTCCATTGTTCATATCAAACATGTTTTGAAGCCTACTGGTAATTAATCCCATCTGAAAGAAACTAAAATTGTGCCTGTACTGAAAACCCTATGACTCATGTTTGCATGTGTACCTACACTAGCCTTCATGACTCAACAATAGAAATCAGACCAAAAAATAAGTACAGTGTGGGACTGAAAAAACATAACTGAAACATAGCACTTAACTCCTTTAAAAATTTAAATAATCCAAGTATGTGTATAAAAATCTATAATTAAATGTCACCCAAATTACTTTTATATCTAAATGTTTCATCCATGAACATGTGGTTATAACTGTAAACAAAATCCATACAATTTTATCAGTCTGATTTAATATATTATTATGTTGAAATATATTAATGTTACAATACATATGAACATAATGATCACCATTCAATACTCCCTGATAAGAGACATATATATTTCCCATTTGAAGTTCAATATGATAAAAAAAAAATTTAACAATCTAGCAGATAAATATAATAAACGATTTAGGAACATGATACAACCAAAAACATATTGATTTATACTGTATCAAAGCATTCATTAGTAATGGAAATAGGTGTGGATAAATTTTAAATGCTTATTTGGCATATTGTAATAAAATTAAACATCCATTGGTAGGTTGGATCAAACTACCTAGAGATTATGTACACAGTAAACCAATTTTTCTGTAGTATGTCAGCTCAAACTGACTTTGAAAGACATCCTTACAGATAATACTCAATGCATAATTGTGGCCATGTCCGCTAATTATTAACTGGCCCAGAGACAAGGCCCTTAGTTGGTCAACAATTCATGGCTTAGGGATTTCAATTATTTTAATAGTAGAATTATCTTATAGAGCCTGCAACAGTAAGTTAGAGATGGTTTTGGCAACAAATTTTTAAACAGTGTCCTTTACATCACTAACAACAAATGGAAAATAAGACATGCTTCAGTGGCTCTGAGTTGTCACAATGCAAGTATTTATTAATATTTACACCACAAATTGTTGATTTGACTAATTAAAAAACAATACCAGTCTCTTTTGCCTAAAATCAATTTAACTGCAATGCTTAACAAACATTACTGCATAATTAACAAAATGCATTCTTAACTGTTTACAGAGCAACAATGTTCTAATAATAAAATAATTTTTGCAGAAGACAATTTAAGAATGTTGAGCTCATCACTGTTGCAGTGTAACAAACATACATCTCATCTGTCAACGTGTGTGGCCATAACTGATGACTATAAGTGACAAATTATTATAAACAATTCTTTTCTTTATTACCTATTGTTACTTGCATTGACAAGCATTCTTATCTCATTATTGATTATACTTAGGAAATGATAATTTTACCAAATAACGTGTACCTATTTTATTCATTTGGACTACTCTAGTTTTTATTTAAATGAATGCTTGTGGATTTTCAGGAAGCTATTGAACATTAAAGAAATCATACAAATATTGAAAATACTCGAGACCCATATTTATTCCAGAAACTAAAAGCATAAATTAAGAAATTAAATATAAGTTTTAGCAGAAACACTTTTAGAACTTTTAGTAGGTGAATGAATATTAGCAAACATTTTCTAGATTATTAAAAATAAAGAGACTTGCAGTAATTAGTCATTACTTCTCATATAGTTTACATAAACCTATTAAGAGCTTTTAATCAGTTTGACCAGTTAGTACTGTTATTCTCTTAAATAATAAAGAAAGACTAATTTGATTATACAGCTAAATAAAATATAACATTTTTAGGAGGAAAAATACTCATATATCAATACCTACTCATAGATCAATAAAAAAATATAATTTCACTAGCTACATGAGCAGATTACTGCAACTCACATTACTACTTTAAAATATGCAGTTCAGTTGTAAGAAGTAATATTTTTAAATTGTAAAAAAAATATATGACTAGAATAGAAATCGATATGTTTGGCAGTAAAATGCTGGGGCATCAGTAACATACTTTGATGGCCATTAATAAACTATTCATGCTATAATATTGGAAAAAAAAAGAAAAACACTTAACAATTACAGCCAATTGAGCCCGAATTAAAATTAGAAAATTTCAATCATTTTAAGGAATTTGTGCGGTATGTAAATTAATAACGCGACGAATGGAATGTGTTATATGAAAAGGGAAGTGTTTCAATACACAATTATTGTTTTGCGATAATACGTACAGCAATGACGTTCACAAAAGTTGTTTTGCCCGAGTATTGCAGCCCCACTAGCGTCAGCTCCATCTCCTCCTTCCAGAATAAGCTTTTAATCCAATCAAGGATGCGATTGATCAAAGCCAACATCTTGGTAAACGAATCACGTTATAATATATATAAAAGCAATCCTCTAAAACGCCTTTTCGGAAAATCTGCGGGTGCAATTTGACAGTCACTAGTCGCGTTTAGTTTACACAAAGTTATTGACTCATCGCTACCGTCTACGTTTTTATATTCATCCAATTCCGTTACATACTATTTTTGCTACAAGTGCAAGAAACTAAGTGGAAGTTATATATTATTTGTAATTTGTCTGATAATGCAAAAAACCTAACGAAATTTTGCTTTGCATTTTGCTGCCATAAAATTAATTACATTAGTAAAAACCAAACGCTGAACAGAATAATGTTGCCATAAACCAGTAACCAGTAATACATGTCGGTCGATGTTCAAACGTGATACCTATGAAAACTATTCTTTTGAATATTATGTTTCTTTAAATGTTGATATTTAACAAATTTGTTGTTATTTAACAAATATGTAGGCATTAAATAAAAATATGTAAGCATATTTTATTCTGAAACAATTGGTTTAAAGGGTAGTAGCCGTAACAGCTATGTGGTAGGAATTTAAAGATTACTTGTGGCAACAAAGAGCACATATTTACTTACGAGCGAATTTTCAAACCATGTAGAGTTCAAATGAACGCTTATCTAAATATCTATCTAATGTGTCTATCCAGTAGCTTAAAAAATATTTAGAAATCGTTAAACAAAAGCATCATTGCGACAATTAAGTCGTTAGTAGTTAATTAGTCGTTAAGCAAAAGCTACAAAATGGTCTGCTGTCTGGTTAATTTTAATAAATACAACATCTGGAAAAGTTACTCTTATTTTTAAATGATTAGTATAAGACGCCAAGTGGCCTATATCCAAGAAAAGCCTGTACCGACGGTACTCACCACAGCATAGCGAGCTCGTATCATACTCGTGTCATGAACATGTCGTGACGGGACGATATCTGTCGACGGGATCCCCCTCGAGGTTGTGCAGGATTGCGTCTACCTTGGCCAGACTATAATTAGGCCGGCACAACTTTGAGAGGGAGGCTGATAGGAGGATTAATTGGGCTGGGCAGCAACGATAATATCGATATCGATAATAGAAAATAGTTAATCATACAAATATAGATAGTTCTTGATAGAGACATAGAGTATCATTGAACTCTTGCTACTATCGCGTCGCGTGACAATGCTTATCTCAATGCCAAGCCATTGTTCGTCCTCGTAAATTTCACTCTCGAGCCTCTGTCACAATCTTCAACAACGCTATTACTATTACAATAAATGTTTTTATATTTACGGTTTTTTTAAACCGTTTAGAAATTAATTTGCGCTAAATTTTAAAGAATATTATGCTCTCCCATAACGGTTATTTTATTTTATTTTATTGCGTCAAATACTTTTAATGTTCTTTTCAACAATGAGCTAAAGTCGCTTGAAAACTAAAACATTAATAAGACAAAACAAGAGGTGTTATTCTTCACTACCGCCTTGCTGCGATCGTTAAGAGCCCATAAAAATTTTGTGTAGATTTGAAATTAGTTGGCAATGATTAATTTTAAAGGATCATTGATCTAGATTGTACAAGATCAATGATCATAACTCCTACTTGGGTTATCTAGAAAAAAAAAAACAGGTGAGTTAAGCCGATACGCATTTAAATTAATGATGTCTTTTTAAAGCTTAGCCAGGAGCGATATTAGTTTTGCCAAACACATTGGGACAAACTGTGACCTAGAATGTAACAGTTCTATGTCAAAGAATGTCATAATGTTACGTGATGTATTAGAAGAAAAATATCATAATGTAGTCTGGATTATTTTCATGCACCACATATTACAAAATTCCCGACAACAAATATGTAGCTATGCTTCTCAAAAAAATTAAGGGAGCAAAAAATAACTCCAAATTTTTCGGTGATTTTTGACAGGTTGTATCTCTGTGAAAAATGATCGTATTCACACATTAAAGAAATCATTTTGGAGCTTGAAGACTTTAGTTTTCAGAAAATTGCATCAAAAAATTAAAGACCCGCAGTTGTCATACAATCCTAACAGATATTTACAAAAAATGTCTTTTGAATTTTTGGTCCACGGGCTTGAGAACATTTTTTTCAGTTAGGCCGTCTTATGGGTCAGATAGCCTGTTTATTCAGCCTCAATTAATTATCTTTTTTTATAAAATCTACCTTTGAGCATTTGGCGCGGAGATATCCCACTTATCGACCACTGATATCTCGAGTAACAGTGATCGTACAGAGAATGTGTAACGCTGTTCTGAAAAGTGGAATAAAGTTACGAGATTTTTGCGATATTTAAGAAAAAAAAATTCTTTCTTTAGCATTGATTTTAAAAACTTAAAAAAAGAAACCAGTTATCTTGTCTTGGAAAATCGAGCGCATCTTTAGAACTGCTTGTTGTTGAAAAAAACTTGCTGTATCACTTCTGCAAATCTACTTACGAGTGCAAAATTAAACATTCACTAGACAGTTCTTAATTTTTTTTAATAGTACTATTTTTTTTAATAGTACGATTTTAAGTAAAAGGTCAAGAAAGATATGTAAATATGTATAACAACTTATATAGATATTCACTTTTTACACCTAGAAACAGAACAAAAATGTATTTACACTGACAATGAGCGGGAAATCGAACCCATGAGTTTCAGCTCACTAGTCAGGTTCACTAACAAACGGGCCAATAATCCTTATACATAAATAATTTTTTATGTTCCTAAATATTCCACGCGTGTGAACCCGCGGCGTACAATAAGTTTATCTATAGAAACGTTTCCACTGTAACAACACATTTGGGTCAAGTATGGACGTTAACTCTTGACTCAGTGCATCGCTGCGTGACATTTTTTTGCTGAGAATTATTCTTCTCTTGTTCTGTGACATTGTTAGTTATTTTATTACATGCGAAATATATATTTCGGGTGTATGAACGAAAATATTTTTGATTGAGATATCGGCTAGCTAAAAGGATTGCAAAAAAGACATCGCGCTTAACATAAAAATAATACGCAAAATAAGCGCTTAATATCAGGGTTATTATTTAATTGTATTTAAAAAATATATTAGATTTATTCTATTTGTCGCACCTCGTTATGTGATTAATGTGATACGATTAATTTACGTACCCAGTCAAAAATATGTATTCTTAATTTCAGAGTTTTGATAAAATGCTACATATTTTAACTACATTGCTAGCTAGCGCTACACTCTTTTGCCTATCTCTTCAAAAAATACTGGCTTAATATTATATCATGTTGCTATTTTAGCTCTTTTATTAAAATTCGAAGTATGGTTATACTTCCTACGGAAGCCTCTTACAAGTGGTTATAAAGCAATTATTTTGCAAATCCATGTGTAGCTCCGAGAGGCTACGAAAACGTAACTCGTCAGTCGCTCTACAATCTATCTTTACGTAAACGCAACTTTGCACGTTACGTAAAACGATTCGGTATTACTGACGAGCGCGGGAGCGCGGTCCGGTCACGTGCGGGCGAGCGTGGCTCCGGCACAGATCACTATGTCCACAGACGCAATTATATATGTATATATAACAACGCACACATAAACAATTCTTTATATATATATAAATTCTTCATTTACCCTCTTTACTGCACTAATTATATTTAAAAGAGCATAATGAATATTATTATTTTTTTTATTCTTATGTAATTAATTCCTATGGTTCCAATATAACAGCCTATTAAATAAATTTATACGATAATTGTAATGCGCCGGTTATTTAACTTCGCCCGCAATAAAACCAGTTTATAAATACTACAGAATAATAAGGGGATGTCTAACAACAAATTAAACTTGCAACGCTCTTGCTCTTCGTATAAAAATACTGTATACATGTAAGGTATATAAACCTTATCGGGGCAAAGAATTCATCCCCCGACCCTATGCCAGAATACCAAGGCTTTTTAAGTAGCAATTGAACGCGGCGCTGGCTGATTGCGGTAAGACGCGGTCTGTCTAGGCACGGTTATGTAATAGTATCAAGTACTTATAATATTAGGTCCTTACATATGAAATTATACTAAAACATGCAATGTTTTAATATGTTTTAGAACAACTGTATAAAAAATTACGTTTTTATAAAACTTTCAATAATATGACGGTTTCTGTTGTTGTTGTCAGTTAGTCTGTACGCGATCCAACGTGGATCGCCATGCTGGCGGAGGGCTGTTGTTAAAATCTTATTTCAGCTACGCAATCACAACGAAAAAAAGTCAAAGAAAAATATACTTACGGCAATAATTGTTGTAGAAACCTATATAAGGTTTCTTTGTAAAGGTTTTGAGAAACTTGAGATACTTTTCTAAGAATAGAGCATGACAGTGTAAGTGCTGTAAAATTGTTTTGGAGTAATGGAAACAGCAGGTACATGGAGTTTTTACGTAAGGGCTGATGGATGCACCTTCGTGCTGTATTTGAGGCCAGGTTGAAACGGAACGCCAATGTAAGACATACACGGGCCTCGCAATGTGCTCAACGAGGGTTGCCACTTTGGATAACGACTGATACATTCTATACATATTTCCTTGAATTATTTAATGTATTATAAAATATGTCAAGATTAGGTAAGGAAGCAAGATTGCATTGTACTGTATGTAACTTACTGCCCTATATCTTTCGAGAAACTTGATCTAGAAATTTCGAGAAATTTAATCCTCTATTATAAATTCTAATGCGCTGCATTTAAATGAAAATGTAGATGTAAACGTGAGACGCGAGACGTACTAAAGGTTAAGGCCGAAGTTTTTTGGTCACCGCAGATGTCGTATATTATGTATTTATATAACAGCCATTTTTAAATAATTGTACATACATGTTTTTTGGAAACTCCACAGTCGATAATAATAAGTCTTTACTACGCGAATGATCATAATCTTTTAGACTCGTATTCTTTAGAGTACTATAAATAAATAAATTATTAATATTGTTCTATTGATCAAATAAAAATTATTTACGAAAAAATATAAAAGCATATTTTTACACTTATTTCGTATTCCTTTCAGCTGCATAATTTAAAAATTAGGGTTGTGTGAATGATTATACATTAATGAAGAACATATTATTATGATATAAAAAGTTAAAAACGTTAAGCGGTAGCCCTCGAAGTGTGCACATTGCGACGCCCGTGCCATATTTTGACGGCAGAGTCACATGACTTGAGCGGGGGAGCCGGCCGGCGTTCCGCGCTCAGTCGGTTGTTTGCTTCGTCTACGATCTCACATCAATTTTGAGCGCGTGGCTATCTCAACGTCAGTGAAACTTTACGTTGTACATGTGACACGATAACAACAAATTAGTTAGCGACTAAAACGTCACACTGAAGTTTTACTGTGCATCTTGTGACTGTGCCAGTGTAGTGCCCTAAGGAAACCATGCGACAAAGTTACAAAATCAGTTATTTTCGTGATAGTTGCAAACAGTGATATCTATTTTGTTTTGGCGGTGATTGTGACAGATATATAGGTTGAGATGGAGACACGTCATTATTGGGAGGAGAACGGACATGCCGTTAAATATGACAAGTAAGAATCCTCTCTGTTTGTCCTTTTTTCCAATATGAACAGATGATCAGCTGATCTACGGCGAATCGGGCGACATCAACATATTGTATATACGAAGAATTAACACTCCTATTAGACAAAATATATTTAAATCAAATTCATTGATATTCATTGATTTTTATTTGTTCAACATTTTCTTTTTAAATAATACTATATGAACCGTCCTTGTTTTGAAGATCTATGGCAAGTTAAACAGACTACAAAGGGACAATACACGATAGAATCTTCAGTAATTGTATTTTACAAATGAACGTGTGTATTGTGGACTATTATTATTTATCCAAAATTCCTGTTTTTACATTTTAAATATAGAACATAATATGTTCTATGAACAACATCCGACATTTTTATGAGTATATTTTCATCAAAATTTTATTGCTATTCTTTTTCTATTTCTTATTAATTTTTTATTTTAGATTGTAAGAAAAGGCAATAAACTACGTGTTTCTCTGTAATTTACTTAAGATCAAAAAAATTTAAAAACAAAAAAAAATTCATTTACCTATTTGTTGAATAAGTTGAATTCGTAATTAAACAAAGATATTATAAGAAAAAACGAATTCAATTAATTAACAAAATGCCTACGCTCAAATATCTATACGATAATATTTTTAAATATTATTACTGTACTCCAGTCACGTAAACTATTGATACAATATTTACGTAAATATTGCCTTTTTTACAAATTATATTCGTCATTATACATACAACTTTCTTAAACTATACGTCCTAATTATTTTATTTACTTTTAATTCGAATTAAGAATTAATTATATTGTTGTAAAAAATGTTATTACTACTAAACGCAACGGAAAAATACAGCTACACATTATTCTTTTAATTAAGCTTCTGGAGTGTAATACTAAATAATTTTTAGTAATTCAAGTCTTAATGTAATGGGTAGTACGAATTAAAATAAGAGGTGCATTAATATATTTTTTAATAGTACGTATTTTCTACTATAAACAGTCTTACTAAGATATCATTTATGTTCCTGTACATAAAAACAGAATTATGTTAGTGCTCTGAACCATAGACAAGTTGGCATTTAATTGCACGAATATTCTAACAGATATTTAATCTAAACTACTTGTACCTATTACTATAATACTATGTTTGTTTTTTTGCAAATTTTTTGTTTAGTAGCACGTAAAAGTATTTATAATACTTGCTCAATGCAATATTTTTAAGCCTAAATTATAGGCGAGTTGTTCCTGTCGGTATACTAACGGGCAATTTGTGGGCAATGAACATATGTACATAATATGTATAATAGTATGCCGGTTCGTTACGTCACACCGGTATCCTGGCTACTAATCAATCGATTTACATTAAGATGCGTTATTCAAATCGAAAATTACTTATAAATTAGTGACGTTATTGCTTTTAAATCAATTTAATCTCTGATATCAAAGTAATTGGTTACGTAAATTTAATATAAAAAATGCATATTTAAAGTATTAGAAAGAACACTTTTAGTTTCAACTTCTATTCTTATGACGTATCGTACTGACCGGTAAACTGAAATTGTATGAAAATTAAATTGCCTTAGAGTATGAAATATACTTAGAATAAACATTATAAGCAATTTACCATACTTTTAAGCACATTTGTGCATTTGCAAATGTTCCGATACAAAACGTAATAAAACAGATAACTCAATATTATCCCGACCGGTAAATTAAATTACTATGGAGAAGTTATGAGCAAAACACTGGCATCTGTGACCGTCAATCTACACGAGTACAGATATAATAAACGAAGGCGTAAAGTTTTAACAAACTGTAAAATATGCTGTTTACAGTTATATTAAGTAAAAGGTTGTGTTTAAGTATAATTGTATATTTCTTAGTCGAGACAGAAAACCGTAATAACTTCGATAATAACCAAAGGGAGATAAGACGCGTTCCAACTGCAAATTTACTTAAGTGTTCCAGGGTCACAGCAATTCGAAATTTGAAAATTTCGAACATCGAAGCTAGTTTCATATTAATAGCATTCAAATATATTATTATATTTTATTGTTTTATAACTAACATTGGAAGAAATTCTTCCATCAGACTATTCTTATTCTGATTCACATACAGCCGGCGCCCGCGGTGATATATCAAGTAACTGCCTCGCTGGCAATATATAAATACATATAAAGAAAGTGGTGTGTAAATGTTGAAAATATCTTGTCCAGAAATTCCCTCGTTCTGTACTTAATCGTCGCTATAATATAATAGCTTTATTAATGTTTATTGGTTTTGTTAAGGTTTCTGAGAACAGGTGGGCGATTATTGGCCTTTTAACAATTTGACCTTTAATAACTCCACCTTGTTTATGGATCAAATATTAATTTATGGAATTTTGCTTCGTTGAACCTTTCTTTGAATCTCGGAAGAAGCTATTCAGAATCAGTCAATCAAATTTTTATTTATCCTGTTACTATCATTATTAACGTAACTACACGAATGTAATCCACGAAGGAGTAGGCAGGGGAGTCTAAGTTTTACCAGTTACGTCATGCAATGGGATAGGTGGTTAGTCCATTACCATACCATATTATTATTATTATTTTAATTTATATTAATGTCGTTGTTACTTTTTTCTTGAAATGAAATTTCGCTATACAATACAATCTACAGGCGTAAGCTAAATTGATTTTGTCTAAGGTCTGTACCATATCATAAACATCGGCAGAGACTTTTTTTTATTACGGCTAGTACTCAATATGGCAATTTCATAGCTATAATTCTTTATAATTTACTTCTCTAATGATAACTGGTCTCCGAACCTATGGTTTCTAGAAACAGTGTAGCAGTTTCGATGGCACAAGATGGTGGAACGATGAAAGGGGTAATTAAGTATGTGGTGAGTGATGATGACAGGTTCGGTAATGCAGTGGCTAGCACACCGATTTGTGGTCCAGGAGGCCGTGAGTTCGATACCTATTCAGGACAAACATTGGATTGATGGATACAAGTGTTCATTCTGCATTTGTGTGTGAAAAATTTTTAGAATATTTGTACATAGGTACTTTATGCATATATGTACTTTATTAACCGTGGGACTAGCATAGCGCAGGTTCTGAATAGTTTGGGAGCAAATGCCTATGTTTAGATTTATCACAAGATATTTATTTATTTTAAGATAGCAAATATATGCCTTATAATAATTCAACTTTTCATATTTAAGCAACAAAGGGTCAGTATAAGGCCTAATGGAATTATACTAATCAAACTCGGGTACATGATAAGTTTAATGCAGGTGTGAAATAAATACAAATTAATTCTAATAGTGAGTATTGTATCTGTCTTAAGCAGCTGATATAATTATGTATAATTTGTTGCAACAAATATTTGTATATCATTTGTATTTTGTTTGTTGGTAGCCATAAAAGAAAAGGTTTTCTCCGCGAAAGTTATTCAATCGCTAAAATTAACCACATTATCTTATAATACCGTCAAGTGATTTGTCTTGAAATTATAAGGAAATGGTATACTGGTTTAAACCGGATTTTTTTTATAAATTTTGGACTAAAACGTTCTTGTGGTTTTAAAATGACTCATAACCGAAGAAGTTTGAGATGATTAGTTTTCTATCTAGTTTGTAACAACGTTGATGGGTATTTGCAAAATGCGTCTGCATAGGTGACGTTCGAGTAACACGTCACCCAGCAAGACCTGACCTGACCCAACACCTGAACAGTTACATACATACATATATACAAAACATTGTCTCGAAGGAATGAAATCATTGCTATTAAATGTGCAATATATTATGCAAAATGCTGAAAAATGTCAATTTTAATTCATTTCCAAATAACGTAATTTATAACTTTCCATTACTAATACTTTAATTACTAATTGTTTTAATTACGTTACTTCGCTTTCGAGGTCACTAATATTTGAAATAATTTTACATTTGACGTGGTATTTTTAAAAATGGTGTCTAATAAATTACGTAGTTTTAGATTTAATTGGACATTTATCTAATTAGCTATTTATTATAGTAATTTATTATAAAACATTTTTCTTTATTTTTGTCTATAAAGTTAATGAACTTCAAATGAACTTCGTGAATAAAATATAAGAAACAGAAAGTCATAAAAGCAATATTCCAAACTTAAATATTGGAATGCGAATAAAAATTTGGACGTACACAATTAAAAACAAATTGATAGGCGTAACAAAACGGAATTCTTATAACAGCGGTAGCGTACGAATGCGTGATTTTAATCATAATCTCAACGAACATATAGTGGAAAAACCGAATATTGTTGAGAGCGTTTTAATAAACATTGTGTAACATTTAAAACTTAGAACATGTACTTATATGTTGTGCGATACAGCGTCGACAGTACATCGATTACATTTCACGGTATTGTATTCGATATCGAAATAACGTGGTGATTTGTGGCGAAAGTGCGTGGCGAAAATAGAATCGTCGGGCGCGAAACACGTGACGCGCGAGCGAGGGGCGCGGCGCGAGGGGCTCACGCGCCGGCCGCGGCCTCCACACGCCTCGCGAAACGTGACCGCCGCACGCCGACCCTCTGTACAGATGTATAGAACGATCTATACACCGCATAGCTCGTACAGAACAACGCTGCGCGGCTCACGTTTGTGTCACCTGACTGTCCGACTTCTTAATGAAAGGGGATGTTTTCGTAACCGTTTTTTTTAATGTTTTGAATTATTATCCATCCCTTAGGGTTGTCGTAACGTTTTTGAGGTTCGCACACACACACACACACACACATCAACCTATCCCAGTCCACTGCTGGACATAGGTTGAGGTTCGCTGGGGTGTTTTAGAAATTTCCAAAACGTTATCTGAAAAACATACTATTGTTAATGTTATATTAAACCATTAGATATTCTCGAATTATCTTTATATATATTTACTTGTAATCTCATTGCTATTATTATATGCTTTCATATAAAAATATATATATTTTAGAATTGAGTGAATGGCTTAGTATTAATACAGAATAACAGACAAATAAACTTGTTATACCTACAACTATGGAGAAATTCGTGAGATATAATAACTTGATATGGTAGATAAATATATATCTACATACATATTATGTATATTGTGATAGCACGGGAGGCGAAGTGTAGTATGCCGAACTATAGCTGATCCAACATTCGATGATTCCATTAAATTGAACCATATTCGCCTAATTCACTACAAATTACAATCACCGTCATTATTATCATCGTCGTCAAAGTTTTATCGTTCCATAGTTTGCTCTACTGGTTAAGAGCAGGTTAGCAGACTTAAGTAACAACTTTCAATAGACTCGTTATTTTTTTTTTATGCATTTTATTTATACATAACGATACTTCAAGACAGCGAACTATTACGGATTTTTAAATAATAAATACATTTACTACATATAAATACTCAATGATCTATACTTCATGACGGAACTCATGTCCGACATTTACATAAAGAAAAATATAACATCTCATTGAAACGAGTTTATATTATTTTCCTTCACAGCTGATTCTATCCAACATGCTGTTTGATTTGCAAACAATACATATTAAATTCATCACGAGAAATTTCAATGGAAATTTAAAGTCACAGTAATCTAACAGGATTATTGTTTTACTAAATCATTTCAAGATATTTTTATATCTATTTCTAATAGAAATGTACTTCTTCAAATATTTCGACATACATTACCATGTTATATATGTTACCATCGCACGTGTACGTAATATGTGTATAGTATATGTGTACTTTCGTGCAAGTCATATGCCGTTCGATTGTTAGAAGCCAACGATTACTCACGGTCGTCTGCGCTCCGCATACTCGCATAACACGTGTACAATTATTACTGCGCTGCTAATCTACTTATTAAGACCTACATGTTATATCTACGTATATCATTAACCATGTACATGATACTAAACTGAGTATCCTAATATTAAATACACATTATCGATAGAATACTTGTTGTCAGTGAGTCATGCACTACACGAGTGCGAGCGAGACAGGCTACCGTGCACGCTGTCAAGGTGTGAATGGAACGAACGCAGTTCACGCATGGAGGAAAACGTGATCCGTTGATTAACTGTTCGAAATTCAAAGTTGTTTTAAAGACGAAGTGAAATTACAAGCTTACGTAATAGTCAACTTCACGAAATACTTTGTTTTGGTGACAATTTTAGTAGGTTTTTGTATCTGGAAATGATAATATCGTAATTATGGGGTAAACTCCTGTTAATACTTGATAGGCATGATATTGGAATGAAATTTTAAATATGGCATTTATTACATAGATTTCTCGATGACTGGAAATGATAAAACTATTAGTATTTCTGTATGTATCTTTGTATTATATTATTTTTGTAAGATCAATTAGCTAGGTTTATTTATTTATTCCAATTACACTTTAGCCTATATGCATCATAACAGATTTCCCAATTAGATAGCATAGTCAATATCAATTTAGTAAAAAT
>DWEE01000841.1:0-15101 GCA_018245755.1 Parelbella macleannani | reverse complement strand
TTCATATAATAATCTCAATATTTCTTCGAATATTTAATTATCGTCATCTTAATACATTTTTTATATCGGTCTTTAAATGTCCTATAAAATTCGCTATATCCTGTCTTTAATATCTCATACTTATTACTAACAATCTAGACTCTAGAGCTATTAAAAACTACGAAGCACTTAATGTTCTACATTAATTTAAATTTATTATGATGATTTGAATTTAAATTATGATTAATTGCCCCTGCAAGCATCCTGTTAGGTAAAAAATTTCATTTGAATTATAATTTGAAGTTGGGTACATTAAACTTGAAGGATGTTCACCACTATAACGTTGTCGAAAATAATACAAACTAAATGGATGCCTTGACTTGAATGGTGGTTCTATTTGAAAAATTTACATAATCGCGTTAAAATATAGGTTATATATATCAGTGGAAAGAAAATTTTAAATTATAGTATTTATTTACAGTATTATACTAAATTTTAATCAACACCACAACTAAGTGAATAACTAAGAAACCATAACGTTTATAGAACCCACAACCTCATAAACTTCTATACTGAAACTTAAATTTGTATCTTAAATAAAATTGAAGCACAGTCTATCCAGAAATAGTACAAAATATGATACCAAATATTGGTTTTGAACGGAGAAATATTCTTGTTGATTTAAATTCATTTCGAACCGTTTTTGTTTTCACAAAACATACACCTACACTTAACTTCTGTTTTGAGAAGCTTGCTTGTACTAACAGTGAAATGCTAGCCTTTGTTTGTCCAATCCAATGACCGTATTATAAACCCCATTAAACACTTTAAATTAAACGGTCATTTATTTTAAGCTTTAAATTTACGTAATAATAATAATATTATTTAAGTGTTAATATCCTCATCTTTCTTGTGATTATAATCCTTATGTGTATGTTTTTTGAGGATGATAATGATGACTAAGTACATAAATAAAAATTCCAACAATTTTTTTGTGGTTGCTATACAAATTTATTGCTTATTTGCTAATCGAGAGGAGAGAACTAACTACAAATGTATAAGTTACTTTATAATCATATGCACTTGTATGCGCTCTTTTAAATATTGTCAGAGTACTTTTAATCTGTAGAGACCAACCTCAACGTTCAAATACATACAACACTAGTTAATGGTTTTTGGAGAGCAAGTCCAATATTATTTTGGGCTCACAATAATTTTCACGCGTTTACACTAGGAGTCCCGACCACTGTTTTTGTTAGAGCTGCGTTGTTTTTTCCCACAAAATTCATGTTTGAACTTACACCGAGCTTGTAGTTGCCGGCTTAATATTGCCGAGACAAAATGCTACCAAAGAAAAAAAGTGACATTTAATTGTCATTCCGTCTGCATTTAACTGTTGTGTGACCGGATTTTGTTGACATCGAGAAATTATTTGAGGAACTTGGTAATATATTTTAAAATTTCCTTTTACCGGATTTATTCCATAATGTTTAGCTTATTATGCCGACGATGAAGACTACAGTTGTGACACATGACACAAATGCCCGTATTTATAAATGCACACTGGAGTAACTTGCTGCAGTGAAATTTTAGTTCTGGTCAGTAGTAGACCGCGCTCCACTAAACAACTTAAACGGGTTAGCAGGCAAAATTAAATGTATAACATTTAAACTTAGTACTAGAAGTAACACAAGAAACATAATGTATTTATCGTAAAGTAACAGTTCCATGAAGTTAAAATTTAAAATTAATGTTAATTACGTGTAACTTTGGTGTTAAATATTCCATTATTGGTGCGAGAAACAATTAACTAACTGCCGGTGTGATCAAAGTGCGCTCCCGCTCGCAGTACATTCTTGACCGGAAACTTTATGAGGGGTATTTAAGGTTGGGCTAGAGATTCGGAGCTGGCATCGTATAGGGATAACTTGGCCGACATTAATCCCCGTAAGGATATTTACGACCTCACCGGCAGTTTTACCTTCCATAACAGCACCTTCTCTCACTCCCCTTCCATTTCTCTCTACAACGTTTTCTGAGGTCGATTGGTTTTTTTTTTCACTTTATCTCAACGACATGGAATTTACGCCTCATTAAAACTCGTAAACAGACAACCGTTTTATTCGAACCTCGTACGTTCATTAGCATACCGGATTTGTTCCAGTATCATAAATAGATCGGACCGATTCAAAGATTAAATTGCTGTCTCACAAATTAAGCACTGGCTGCGTTAATTTCGCAAACTTGAAACTGATATGCAAGAATTGAACCGCGTTGTTATTATTTAGCATGTCAAAGCGATTTGTCGCACGCCATATTGCAATATGTGGTCTCTGCTTGCGCAAGCCAACTCCTGTTATTTGCACTGAGTGTAACGTTGGTAAATTATACCTCGGCCATAATTATTGACTACAAAGTAAAACTCGAAGATACGTACGTACGATTTCTCATTAAAAGGACTTGCCTTCGGGTTAAATGAATCATCTTGCTTTTATTATGAAACAAAGTTTTTTGAAGAGGGCTCAAATTGTCGGGTACTGGTAATTGGCGTCGAAGCCAGAACCGATGTCGTATAATCACGCTCGAAGTTTTCAATTTTCATAAATATACGACGGCGTGCTCCTGATACATTAATGCGACATTTTTTTTAAATCGGCATTCACGCAAAAATGTAAGGGACCTTACATGAGATGAATTTTTAAAGTTGAATTTACAAACAATTTTTCCTTTTTTGTCATCAGATGGTTCTGCCACTTCGATGACGACAACTACGTGAATGTACCGCGGTTAGTCAACATTCTACAAATGTATCATCATCAAGAGGACTGGTACCTCGGAAGGACGTCAGTTTATGAACCCGTTAAAATATTTAAAAAGCCCACGAACAAGGTACGAGGAACCTACATATTTAGTCGGTATTATACGTGTTAGTTTAATACTCATAATTATTTATCTTTCAAAAATTCCTAATGCAAAATAAAAATATCCAAATATTATGTTTTTAGCACTATAGCAGTAGCAAGCAGATTACAGCTAATTTCGGGATTGATTGATTCGCCGCTTTGTCTAGACTTGACCTTTATTAATTTGTTTTAGTTAATGTTTTCGTTCTGGTTTGCTACCGGTGGAGCTGGGTTTTGCGTTAGCAGAAGTTTAGCATTGAAAATGTTACCAGTTGCAAGGTGCGTTACTTCAATTTTTATAATAGTTATTTTTAGCTACTAATTAATATATTTTATATCTATTTTATGTCCTATTTAGGAACGCCATTAATAAAAAATTACTTTTTTCCAGTGGCGGCAGATTTATCAGTATATGTGAAGGTATACGATTGCCAGATGATGTGTCTATGGGTTTTATTATAGGTGCGTATTCTAATTTCACCATTTGCAAAAGCCTTAGACTTCAAAATTTCTTAAGAAATTATAGAAACTATACAAGGTGCTCGCCATTTACCTAATTTAAAATGTGGATTTTAGTTACTAGGTATAACAAATTTTCGAGGTTCATTTGATTTTTTCAAACAACTTCAGTGTATGTAATGAAAATTGCATTGTGTTTCAGAACATTTAATGAAGAAAAATCTCACTCTAGTGCCGGAGTTCCACTCGCACTTAGAACAAATGAAACTTTTGGCTCCAGAGACTTTCCGTCACCAAATATCATTTAGCTACTCCAAAATGAACGACGAGTGGAACGTGGTGAATGTGCCTGGATTCGACACCAGATACGACCCCACTAGGTAAGATACTTACAGAACAATTTTATTAATTATTACTGTTATTCCCATATACATTTATGACTAAGAATCGAATAATTAATATGATATCAAATATTTTATTTGTTCCATTCATATTATCTCAGTGCAATTCCAAATGTTGCTTTAGATATAGCGTCAATGAGAAGACCCTCTATCTTCTTGACAATTAAAATGATATTTTGTTTATTTAAAACTATTGACACATCACATTGCACTTTATTTATTACAAGTTTTTTGTACCTACATTTTTACTTTAATTTACGTCTCTGTTTGCAAAACACAAGGGACCAACAGACATTTAAAAAATATTCCTCGCAGAAACACATTCACTTCTGACCGCAAGCGTTTAATTTTCTCTCCCCGTGCCGTGTTCAACAAACTCAATTGCTAAGGACAAATTCCCTTGCTGCACTGGAGAGAGATTCGAGCATAGTTTAATACTGTAGCGATCTCACTTGCTTGCTTTAGTAGTTTAGTAATAGATATTTCTTTGATTCATGTATAAACAAAAATGTTTTATTTGATTCTTTAATAATTTATTACTTAATCACCATCGCTTTTTAAAACATTGTGCATTTCTGGAATGTACTTTCTTTGTCCACGCCCGTTATATTAAGGTTATTAAAAATTCAAACTCAATATAAAACAATAAATTTTAAAACGCTATTTGCTAGTGTTCTTAATTTTTCTGATAACTTATTACAGTTGTAAAAAAATATATCCTTTTTTCTAAACTAATTCAAGTGCGAGCAAGGCATGAGAAAGATGAAGGCGAATTCTACGTTACCGTTCTTTGTTGCAGGTTCCTTTCGTTACATTGTTTCCTCTTTCCCCATTTTAAGTTTTGTCCGAGATAGCATCGATATACGACTCCCGGTGTTCAAGAAACTACATGCATACAAAGTAGATGTTCAAAACTTATGTATAAATACATCTCTGTTCTATTCAGAACTTCTACAACTCGTAGTATTATCGTGACTCGTATTTATCATCACGTTTAATTTAAATAATGTGAACGATCATAGGTTTTAATTGTTAGTCTTAATAATCGTTGTAGCAATCATTTATAATTGAGAATAATGACTCTCTAAGAATTGTAACCGCAATCAAACTGTAATATAAAATGAATTGAATTGTATTGTAGTCAAATTTTCATTAACAATAGATAACTCGAATTTGGGCAAATACAAATGGAAAAGACTAGAATACAAAAGTAAATTGAGACGGGCCTAGGCCCATAATATGTGTTTAATAATTCAGAGCAGTGTCTAGAGGTTTTTGTTAAAGCTAAGCTTGGAAACGTGAAATCCGAATTGTTTTTGTAGCGATGTAAAGCTTGCCGTTGCGTGGCAGTATTTAGAATGAAGAGCGTACTCCAACGCTCAGGTTGTGATATTAAATGTATGATTGCAATTATTTAGTTTATATCAATGTTATTGTGAGTGGTAAAATAAATAGAAAATGTTTTATGTGAGCAGAAAAACTAAGGATTCAGTAAATGTACATATCAATCTATACATTTGCTATATAAGATATGATTTCATAAAGCATTCTAAATCCAAAGTAAAATGCAGTAAAATGTATCAAAGGTAGATCGTAAATGGATTGACTGCCATTAAATCTATGTTGGAATCTCCTTTATTCTTCTAAATTGTGAGAGTGAATTGTGGTGGAAAGGTCTCAACAAATTTCAAATTGTGGAAATATTCTCTAACAGAGTTGTGCCTGTTCCATTCAATAATGTATTTTTTGTGTGAGCGAAATATAAACGGACCTATGCTTGACACGGAACTGTCTAATGCACCTAAATGCACACACAGAAACAGTGCAATGTGTAAATATGGACATACATAATATATGTACAAGTGTAAACTCCTCTAAAATCGAATTTCTAGCTTTTGTAAATGCACACACAGAACCAGTACGGTGTATAAATAGACTTAGGTACAAGTGTAAATGCCACAAAAGATAAATTTATACGATGACTTGCTTTTTAAAACTAGTTATATAGTGATTATTTTTTTTATTGAATTATATTATTATGTACAACTATTTGTGTTCCGGTTAAAAAACACTGCATTTATTTTTTTTATTTCATTATTTTGATGGGAACAATGCTGCTTTTTAATGTAATGAAAAAAAATCTATTATTTTGACTATCAACTTTTTTCATACAAGCAATAAGCAATATTATCTATTTAAATGTATTTCTGTGATACTAGATGTAAGCGTAACAAATGTAGATAAAAATATATTATTGGTACTCGGCATGTAAAAAAAAGTATTTATAAACGTCAGTTAGAAATGTTATGAGTTTGTTCGTAAATTAAGTTGTTTATAAAATAAACAATTGAAATTTTTTTGCCTTTTATTTTATTTACCAATTTATTATAGAGAAAGACCTGTTGAAATTAATGAATACGACACAACAAATTCTTGTATAAGAATTTGCCATTGCCGGTTTCCCAAGAAAAGAGTAAGATATAATCCGGCAAATCCTTTGCGACAAATCTACCGAATTACCAAGGCTTCAATACTATGCTATCAATACGTGCATTTTTATCTAAACATTATTGATTTCCTAAGTCACACTTGTTTCATCTGTAAAACTGGCAAAATTAAAACATAATCCTAGAGAAATAGCTTAAATAAAAAATAGTACACCCATGAGGCATATTAAAGAAAACTGCAATTTTATACTAGGTAAATTAAATAATGAACTAATTGATTGGATGTGATGAGCTGAAGGATCAAGCTCGGTGGCATGCTATTGAAGAGGCCTATGTCGAGCAGTGGGCAGGAGTTGGCTGATAATGAATAAGTACATTTTATTAAAATACCCACCACCTATCCTAAATATACACCGCATCGAAAGTACAACATGATTATAGTCATATAGAGCAGATATAAAACAGTACAAGAAAGTAGCCTTATTATGAAAACATAACGAGTACGAATCATGAACCGTCTGGACTCGTGCGAGGAATGCGGGTTATTGTCCGAGACGGCGGCGACGTGTGGCTTATTTTAATTCTATACAATATCAGTTTCAAAACTTATTTTCTTATTTATAAAAAAAATAATAGACGAAAATATTAAATAAAACAACATGGTGAATGTAGAAGACGTCAGATCTGTAAGGATAAAGACAAAGAGAGATAAGGAAGATATATTTGATTCTCCGTTCTCTTTGCCCATCCCGTAAGGCACCTGGCGTGATTATATAGTAATAAACAGCCTAAATATTTTTACTGTAAACACTCTCATTTTCACAAATCTGTTTTTAAACATTCCAAGGACAAAATTGGTTAAAGAAAGCCAATAAGCATATTCCTCTTTCAACGCCTTCAAATGTCAGTTGCTTCTGTACAAATCGTCGCTAAAGGTTGAATTTAAAATTGCCCCCACTCAAAGCCTCGTATAATAAAACAAGATCAAAAATATTTCTGCAAAAATCCCGTTTATTTCACAATGTAACTTCTTGTCACCGCTCGCAACTGAGAACAGAATATACCTATGTATGTACAAAGATATTTAAAAGTTTGTTTTGTTAATAATAAATAAGTAATATATACTACATAAGACGCACATTTTTATACATATGTTTTCTTATAACAACAAATGTTTAACATAAACTTATAAAAATATTTTGGGACAACTCGCGGATGTTTATCTGATCCGAATCTTCACCTGCGTGGCGATGACCAGGCAACTAATAAAGGTGTTTCTAAGAATTAGATGTAAGAATATTAGATTCTATCAGGTAAGTATTATTGGATTTCAGTTCACATCAAACTTCAACAAAATTAATTTTTGTATGAAAACTGAGAGACCGCTCCACAGGGTTACTTTCGACTTATACATATATTCTCATCCACATATTATACTGTTATACACACTATTATACACACTGTAGGTATTATACAAACGCTCATAACCACAGAATTTCGATCGAATTCGTTACGTTGTTCAATATTGCCGGTATGTTTGAATGATGTACCTACCCTATGTTAATCTTCGGTCCAAAAACTTTTGCCATTCAGTCAACATTCTACAGGTATTCTAAAATAATGAAATTTCTGGAGCAATAAACATACCAAAATTCTCAATGATTCCAGATAACTATTTAATAGGATAGTAGATAATGTAGGTCGTTAACTCATGATCAGAAAATCGTCTACTTTTAAATTCACCTCAATACCACTACCGCCCTTTTGGGAACAATTCGCTACATAAATTATCCCGTAAATGCATTCCGAACCCTTATTTATAGACTAAAAGACGCATGAATGGAGCTCTCAGAGCACAGAGTAACATAATCTTAACACTCCGCCACGATTTAGTACATATACCTATTCGTACCACGACACGGGTATACCTATGTATGCGAGGGATGCATTAACGAATTGTTAAAGAGTGATACAAATACGTTAAAATCAAAGTAGTACGTAAGATGTAAATGAGGTGGCTGTATTCCGGTAACGCGTTTGTCACCAATACGAGACCGGATTTGTGACAGACGTATTATTAACACTTGTAATATAGGTTAAATAGACCGCAGTAAGTCTGGTATGAGCTGATTGAACTGTACTTCTTTATAATACCGTTATTAAACACATTTGATTGACGTTTCGTTTGCTACATTTTACTGAGTATTATTTTAATTTTCTTTTTACATTTGAAACGATTCGATGAAATTCTTTTTAAATTCCAACTTATTATGCTAATTCAATGTGATATTAGTCTAAAATATATGTTCATAAAAGTGTGTATAGTGTGTTGAATATTTTTTATTGTAGACGACGAAAAAACTAACCAAAAATTGTCAATATTATTGACGTGGTTTTTAGAATAATATTAAACGTAGGTAATATGTTATTTTTACGTACATATTATTATAAAATTACGTGGTTGTGTTGTTAATTTATTTATTTATTTACTCTTTATTGCATAGCATATACAGGCAAAACAAAGGGCGCACTTAATGCCTAGTGGCATTCGCCACCAGTCAACCCTTGGAGAATAGTATCAACGCAAAGTATAAAAGGCAAGTGCAAAAAAATTGAGAAAGAAAAAAAAACGAAAATTGTGTTCATCAATTGAAACGATATCAACTCGCCGCTGCCAGTTTATCGTAGACAGTGTGGTTGCGGCTGATTTCGGTCCATTAACGTCCAAAGCTTTCTCATCTGTCGAATTATCACCTCCTTTAGTATGTAAAAGTCTTTATATTTATGTCTTGTAATATTATATTGATGCGGCACGAACATTAAACTTAAGAGCCAATAAAAAGTTACTTGCACAGATAGGGTTTCTCGGTTATTAATATACTATATACACTGGTATTTTGGCTTTATTTTAATTTTAATGTATTGCTTTTAGGACTGATATATGTCAGTAAGATAGCGACTTATAATAAGCCTCCGACTACTTTTTTTTGCGTGAAGAAAATAGTCAAAGCTGGCCGGTGCTGCTCATGGACACTACCGCCCCTCAGGACCGTAGGAATAAGACTGCTAGTCTTAATCCACAAAAGGACTACATGAATGAAACATTTAGTAGAATTGGACCAATTATTAGATTTTAATATTAAAGCAATCATTAAATAATCGGTATTCGTTCGTAGCAACCGTCCTAGCTTATACATATGCTTATACATGTTCTAACACATAAAGTTTATTTCCCTTATAAATCGGATATCCGGTACGCAGACAAAGCTACATATCAAACGTATGTTAAAAGAGGTGTTCAAAGATGAAATCCACAAATGTAGGTCATAGAGAGTCGCATGATACAATTCCCAAAGGAACGGAAAAGCTGCAATAAATTTTAAGCCTTTTATTTCTTTGGCTACAATATATGAAAGTAGGCTTAGCGAGAGGTAGCTCTGGAAAAACCGGCAGACACTCCAACATATTATTCTGCTGTGGGGTAGATGCAGGGTAGTTATCAAGCGGTCATTATCGTCTAAATCTGGGATTAAGGACAGATCATTGCAGGCTAAGAAAAAATGGTTTATATGCGATTCAGAACCCGGGTACATGATTAAAAATGTGTTACTAACGATTAATTTTATTATACCCGTAATTAAATATTTTGTAATTAATAATTAGATAAACAAATTAAAGAATGAACCGCGTTTTGTATACTTTACTTTGCAGTTTCTGTGCGATTCTCAACCACTCACTTATGACCGCTTCATTATTTCTTCTTACATATTTTATCTAATACCTATTGCGACATAAATTTTCAGATCATCATCTGCGATGGCGTAAAAAGCTTTTAACCGTAACGTCCTTCGTTACTGACTCAATTTTAGTCAGCATTCCGCGGCAAGTTTGCCATGTAATCCCTTTATTGCTACTTGAATGACTAATTAAAGTGATTGACACGCTCATCGGATACGCAGTGGCGGGTCCGTCGTGCGATACACCTGTCTGCAGTCGATCTTCCTTTAAATCGATTATAAACGAGTGCACAGTCACTCCGGATAATTGGCTTCCTCCCGAATTTGTTCTGGCCAAATAAAAGCCGGGTTCAACAAGCGGATTTATTCCGACACAGCGTTGAAATCGTCGAATTCACTTCGGAAAGGAAATTCCCGTCGCTAAACTATTTTTTTGTAAGCTTTTTTGGATTCCCCCTCGTGCTGGGCCTTAGATAAATGGAAATTGAAATGCAGTATTGTATTCTTAGTTAGGTATATTTCTAGGTTTATTTTATAGAAATTGTTTTTTGGGTGATTTTTTAGGGAATAATCATCATTTTATTATAGTAATTTAATTTCTTTTGTATTTGCTGTAAGTCTAATTCGCTACCTAATCTTTCTCCCTTTCTCTCTCACTGGAACGTCTAGTTCGGTTATATTTTAGATAGAGCCTTTAATAATATATCTTCACCTTTATATGTATTTCAATAAGTGTAATAGTTTTTTCATCAACATAAATAATTTTTTTTATCGTTCAATACATTAACAGTTATCTTGATGAGCTCTTTACCATATTCCAGAAAGATTATACCAATGACTTCACATATCAAGCGGTGGACAGTAACAAGTGGTAAAATTATTTTCTAGATAATGTAACTGGTTCAAACCTTCCCAAAAGCGGATATCTTTGCTCTAAAAGAGATGTAACCGTTTTCTTTAATGACAGTAGCAATCTACCCAATATTGAGTAAATACCTTTATAAGTGCCTTCGCTATCGCTCGAAAAAAAGTATTGAATGTGTTCGATACACTGAACGGATGGATTAACTGAACTGGATCGAACTAGATTGAACTGGTTCAGTTAATAGCTTCGAATAAACATAATTAAGCTTTCAAAGAGAGCCGATTGATCTCCCGCCCATTAGTTTGGAAATGACACCCAATTAAATAGAATCCCATTTGTTTCGACGTGCCGTCTCGTGGTGTTTTTTTTGGATATATTTATTTCAAGTCGATGGATAACTTGCTCGTTTCATTGGGTAGAAGTTGGGAAGCCCTACGTTATACCTAAATCATTTTTTGTTAAAAATGTAAGACTATAAATAAATGCACAGTATGAAGCTTATCTGCAAAATACAAGAGTATTTTCATTTTTAATCCTTAAAAGTAATATGTCCTTTGATCATTGTTTTATAATCTATGTTAAATGCATTTTACACTATAAAATTTAAATTTTGTAAATCGCCATCAAGTATGGTATGACCCATTTATTTACACATTATATTTCATAAAATAAACTTTTTTCTATTTTTACGTTGGCTTTAGGGATTCGGTGAATACTCGTTGTTTTTTCGTCATAAAAATAAAGGATAAAATACTTTCATTGAGGTAGAATGGGCAAAAGCTGTAGCAGAGTCAGAAAGGTAGTCCGTGGAAACTCCAAGTCCCTACCCAACCCTGAGAACCCTCGTAAAGTTATGGGTTGGTTTTAGGCGTTTCCTTCACAGTTTTTACTTCTAGATGTATCGTTACAATCTATAAGTTGTATAACCAATCAAATAAAAAAAAATTAAAATAAGGGAAAGTTTGTACTCATCTAAACCTAAACTTTCGTAATGCCCTCGGTTGTCTTCTAGAAAACGCCATTTGGCATGATATCGCCTTTTACAGACAGATAAAGGATAAATAAATTAATTCAAAAATTTTGAACCGTATATATGTAAATGCAAATAAAACTAGTCAACGACTTGAAACGTTACATTTACTTTGACCTCACTCTGTCTACTTATAAATAAATGTGTTTATCAAATCTCAATGTCAGACAAAGAGACTGGAATTAATTTAATTTTATCTCAGAACTAATAAAGCGCAGTTTAATCTGAACAAATCCTAATCCAGTGGTACTTTATTAGGTTAAGTTCACATTACGTCAAAACTAATAATAAACTCTTAATCTGATTAAAGTGTTCATTATCACCTAAAGTAAAATTTAACGTAAGATATTTTGGATGAGAATATTTTCGGCCGACGTTGTATCGGGTATGTAAATATATTCACTGTTATATTTACTTGCTTATATAAAATTCTACGTATATAAATTAACCCATTCAATTTAACTATACACTTTCTTATACATAATCAACTATTTAGAGAATTAACAGTATTGTAATCACAAGTAATTGATTTTTTTCAAACAACTTTCCGTACAAAATTTCTTATCATTTTCTGGAGCAGTGTGCACAGAGCTTTAGTAAATAACCGTAAAGACATTGAAGTAACCCTGCCATAACTAACGTGTGTCGGAATGGGAGGCAGAAATATGAAACATTTCAGGTTATTATGCTAGGAAATAATATATTACTTGGAAACATGGCACGCCCGTTACGGGTCGTTGGAAATTAGTTTTGCAAAGTAAAATTGTAAATTTACCTTACGTATATGCAAAAATGTATATTTTCTAGTTTCGTACGAATATGATACCAGATCAAAATAACACATTACTTATAATCTTTACTTGCTCAGAAAATGTAAATTGCCCTACGACTATAATGGACGCTTAAAGAAATTCATAAATATCATGTAATATTCAAAGTAGCGTAATTAATTGTTTTGTACACACTGTCGCCCGTCATCTTCGATCGTTGATCGATCGTCCATCTTCAGCTCTTCGCATCCAACCAATAACCTACATTGGATTCGTATTGTACATATCTCAATCTTTTATATCGAATATATATTATATAGTAAAAGAATCTTTATTTTTTATATAGTATAAGATTCTTACCTTCAGACGACATATTAAATAATAACACTACATTTCTTAAAAGAAATGTTTTACTCGACGATGACAATGGTTGTCTTGAAAAATTCATGATTGCAACGCCACATTCCCAATAACATTAGTAAATTGTATATACAAAGATCTCATATTCACATATATTACATTTGCAATTTAATTAGTATTTTATATCTACAGTATCAGATTCATTTTCTGCTACAGTATCAGACTTTTAATGTTAAAATCGTATTCCCCGAGCCTGTCATTTGACAAGTCGCTTTATTGGCAATTTAAAAGTAACTCCTCATCGTAATTTTATCCAATGTGTAGTTACATATCAGGCGGTCGTATAATTGGCTGTTCGGAGTTAATAAGAGAATTATCTTTGGACTCGGCGTAAGGTACGTTCACCACCACGAACGGTGCGTTTAATATATCGTACTGAAGTTTTACCATTAAAGTATATTTCTAGAACGCAGCTGAACATGACTGTCATGGCGTTATTGGTAATAAAGTCATTATGACTCATTAACTTTATGCGGCAAAAATAACTTACATAAGTTACCAAAATAAGTGCATCGCTAAACGGTTATCAATATCAACAAATCTGATATTTTTATTGCATCTTAAATTCAAATAAGTTTATTCGTATGTAAGGTAATGTAGTGGGATTCCCCACAATTAGGACGCCATGAACCGACACAGAAACATAAACATAAAAAATTATTAACAAAAAACGTTTTGTCAATATAACGATTGCATTTAATTTCATCATTTACCTGTCTACGTGGACAGTAAACGTATCTGGAGATCGATCAGGTATGTTAACATAGCAAACGTGGTGTTAAATAAATAATAGTTGAGTGTCAAATAAACATCGCTTACTAAGTGATAGTGGATCAAATGGCTACTCAACAGAACCGGTCAGTGTCAATTAAAACCGCCCTTAGTTAGCTTCGGTGCGACACGTTGAATGTCCAGAAGTACGTTTATCGAGAAATGTACTGATTGACATCTGTTTCCTTTGCGATTGTGGCGTTCGATCGCGTGCAGTTCAGAGAAATCGTGGCTTTCTCTTCGTGAGATTGATCCAATTCGGTCTATATTGTTGGATTCGTAAAATTTTCATTCCATCATGTTTGTCTTTTTCATACCGTGACTTCACAATCTCACTGGTCTGTTGGTTTAGTTGTTAGTGGTCGTTACTGCTGAGCCGAAGACCGGATATACGGATTCCACCTGAAATATCTTGATTATGTATGATGTGCTGAAGATTTGGCCCAGTCTCTAGATGAGAAAAGAAAAGCAAATGGCTATATAAATATATATTATACAGGCTTTACATAGTTTTTGATCAGCTATCTGTATATGGCGATGTGGACAAATAATGATTTTTATTATAACATAACAGGGTTCTAAAGTTAGATAGGTCTTAGATAAGACTCGAAGAACTTTTCTAAAACTCTATGTTATTCTAGAACTGAAATGTTATTCGTGAGCATGTAATTATCATACTTTTAATCTGTTTCAGAAACTGACAATAGTATTTCTGCAGATGTGACTTGAACAGAAACTTGTATTCACACAACTTCCTAGAACCCACACTCGCATCAATGCCATTGGCAATATACATATATTATTAATTGGATGTGAGGGGCTTCAGTCTAAAGACTTGGGGCGCAGCAGCCTACTACAGGGTGTTTGTGTCCAAATGCATTACTACAGATGACTAAAACAAAACAAAAACCCTCATATATCAGATGGAAAAACTATTTTTCCTGCATACAGTTGTATCATACAATCGATAGAACCGCTATTGAGGCTAAGGCGATCCTGCGTCAATAAATGAGAGGACTCCCTAGTAGCACATACCGAGAATGTTCCAGCGCGCCCTTGAGCACGCGCAGTGCACTCGTTGTCCGAGCGAGAGCAACGTAGCGGCTTAGCATTTATCTTTGTAGGTTGATCTGATTTCATAAACCATGCAAGTCTCTGTTTATAAACATTTTGTTATGCATTTATCTACTCTACGAAATGTTTGTATTTCATAAGGATTAACTGATAGAAAAGAAAATTTACTACCTCGTTGGTCAAGTGGTTGCAAGTGCGATTGCCGATCGGGAGGTCCTGTTTTCAAATCTCGGGTCAGGTTGTAT
>DWEE01000840.1:0-15109 GCA_018245755.1 Parelbella macleannani | reverse complement strand
AATAGGAATTGTAAAGACAATACATTTACAAAGACATTACAATTTTAATATGAATTAAGAGGCGGATTATTTCATTAAGTGCACGAGTTAATTTATGACTATGAAACAAATTTAATTAAGCTTAAATATAGTTACAATTTATGTTAAAAATTTCAATGTCTCAAGAACAGGCGCATCTTAAATACAACAGGTAAATGCAGTTATTTTTATCCGTTTAATCAACGTGGTTCACGTATCTTCCGACGCTTCATCTAGATTTAAAGACAAAATAGAAGAAAAAATTATTGAATTCGTCATGACAACAAAGAGTTTATTACGATAGGCCGAGTTAAGATATTTGATTACCAACTAAAGTCAATTGAAATAAGTAATATGTAATGTTATTCTGTTATTAAGTTCCACACATAGTGCTTCGATGATTGAAATGACACCTATTTCTAACTTAAAGGTAGAATAATATCATTGTTATCATCATCGCCTTGGGCGTATGTACTTTAAGCGCAAGATAACACCAATGCTTATAAAGGATACCAGCAGTTTCACACAGCTTTTATTATTTTAATGTTTCACCAAGCTTAAAATAATACCTTAAATGACTAACAATATTTTAATGTTGTACCTACATTTATTTGTTGTAATGCTCCCTTTGGGAAGTGGGCACGGTAGCTGAAGCTCGTGTCGCTGCGAAAATATTGAAGCGTACTAAAAATCCCGTGTGCATCTGTTTGTAATGCCATAAACGGCGCGCCGCCCCAAAACTAATGATAATGTAATTAGGTGCGTCTGAGCTTAAGAGGATTAAAATTTCACAGTACAGCGCAGGGTCTAGACGTTACCGTCATATTGTCGGATATGAATTTAGGAAAATGTGAATATATGGAAGTATCCTCTTGCTCCCTAATCTACGTCATATTTTTCAGTATCTGTCATTCTGTAATATAACAACTCTTTTTCTACCGTCACGTCTGTATTCTTCGAAGGGGTGATCACAGGAGTGTGGTGTCCTCCCGCATATCATATGTCGTGTTCTACTTCCCTTCATGGAATAGGGACTGAGCTTATTGTCATATATCGGGTTATATACCATATGCTATGTATATAAGAACCATATATGTAAGTATGAAAAAACAACTTGATTCTACTAGTACACGAAATTTTCAATTTTTAATTTTTTTGTTATTGTTTCCTACAATTAATAAAAATTTTTTGCTAGCTAACCTTTGAGGAGAGTAGATACCGATTTTTGCGACAAGTAATAAAAAGCGAACAATGAAATGTAATTGAATTGATTACTGACAAAGGATTGTATCAACAACCCGTTTCACGTTTCACATTGGCTGTTATAAACCATTGGTAAAATTAACAATTCTGTTGCAATTCGTTTCATTATGGACGTAGTTGAACTAATAAACTTTCGTTTCCAAGAAATCAACGTTTAAATATTCAATTGAACATACATTTATCGTTCGTCTTCAACATCGAAGCAAAATTAATCAGATCAATTTGACAATGTTTCAAATTAGGAATATTATTTAATTAGATATATTACCAATCAGAGTGCTTTCGCTATATATCAAAGTGTTCGGGGCTTACCCGACCACTTACCCAATTAGACTCCTACAACGTGACCTACGTGGCTTTGCCAAGTAATTGGCCAATTTTTCCACACGAAGCGGGTTCAGATGGCGTAAATATGAAGCAATTATAGCATCCCATTTCACGCCACTTACGTTTAGAGATGACACTGTGAATTTCAGGAGGATTTTCATCAGTCCGCCGATAATAGACTTACTCGATGAAGACCGGAGAATAAATTAATTTTGATGAAATATTTTTAATAGACTATCTTGAGTGTAAAGTGTTGCGAGATGGCGCATTTTGTGGACTGGTCCCACGCCGATTGACTTTTATGTAACCTTTAATTTTTTCCTGTTGCGATAGCCCATTTCATATTACATAAGTATTGACTTATAATTCGGTTTTGAATAGCTTTGTTTGCTCATATTTTGATTACACGAAACTTCACTTGTAATAAGTGTCTTTGAAAAATAAAGAAAGAAACCTAACGTCACGCCTGTAATCCCCGAAGGGGTAGGCAGAAGGGTGTACTACACCCCCACGTTTCACCAGTTATGTTTAAGTCCCATAGAATAGGTGGTGAGGCTATTGCCATACAGCGGACACTGATCCAGACTCCGAATCACTACTAGAAATTCTAAATTAGAAATATCCAATAGTACCCGACCAGGGATTTGAACCCAGGACCTACCGATCGGCAGTCGCGCTTGCAATCGCTTGACCAACGAGGCAGTCAGAAAAATAAAGAAATACAAATTTTACATACTTATGATCAGCCACAACAAACACTGGTTAGAAATCTATAATTTTACAATTCAACTTGCAGTTCCATAGTTCAATGGACTTGGTGGTTGGTAAATCTAAACAAATGAAGTGGCCGGGTTAACTAGGGGGGCTAAGGGGTCGAGGGGTTGCGAGGGGCCGAGATTGGAGGAGGAATCGGCAATAAGTGCAAGGGTAACTGCAGCCAATCTGCCGGAATGGACGGACCGTCTCTTGATTTATAGCGGGCGATAGAACTACTTACTGGAAGGCGCAACGCCATATTTCGCGAAGTCAGACACTTCACACGATGCGCTCTCTTTATTACGACTCTTTGAAAACCCGACTGTTTCCTGTAACGCCCGCAGTTCAACGAAAAGGATACTGGACAATTTCATAAAACTAAGCATTTGGTCCAAAATTCATATTTAATATGGTACTCGTAAGACTAGTCAATGAAAAACTATGTCTTTCATTTGTATGTCAAGTTTTTCACATTGTTCGCATTTAATATACTTGTAAGCAAGAAATAGTGGAAAGAGCTATAGGAAATTGTATCAGTTATCTAGCAATCAATTATCGTCTCTTCATTATTAATGAGTATTAAGATTTATTTATGTAAGATACGTTTCACATTTCTGAATAATTAAACACTCGAAAGAAATACCAATATGTAATGTTCAGTACAGTGAATACATTCAGTCCATGACACTTCTTGTCGCTATAATTTTACGGAAACAGATCTTGAACAGTCCTTGTCACACGGCAGTGTAGACGTAACTATAATAGAGACACTGCGAACAAGATATATTATTATCTGCCTCTTGTTACACTAGACGCAATATTACATTCCACTACTGGGTCGTACGGTACAATAATTTCCAAATTAGTTAAGCAAATGTGGACGAGTATGATACATTAAACCATCGCTCAAAACGAATTCTGTTCTACGTAGTAAATAAACGTAGTAAAACGGACTATCTTAAAATAATAGTGCAAATTTTAAGGTTGCCGAAAACAAAAAGAGACCTAGTTTTTAGCAGTGGACAATTTGGTTCTTCGAGCCGGATATCAGTTATATATTTAGTGAATAAGGTAGCAGATTTGTAAAACCAATACTTGTAAGCAAAATGGCGATATCTATTAATCTCAGAACATATCTCATATGTCATATTTATCCTTTTTCATTGGGCCATTAAACAGTGCATGTCTGCGTACAGTCATGTCAAAGATGTTGATTAAATATTGTTCAATTAATAAAAAATTCATTAATATTCAATTGATTAATGTAAAATAAATTAATATATAATGATATATGTAAGGCTGTAATTAGTACTTTGTTTTAAAATAAATCGCTTAGAACAATATTTTAATAATGTAAATATCTATGAACACTGGTAACCCAACGTGTCAGCGTGTTATCGGAAAAGGCGTCGATATCACGGCCATATCGATGAAATATTACCGTTCGCTGCCCCATAAAAACAATTTGTCTGAGCTCCTCGTAGGAATGCCGGTAATTAAACAAACCTGGATTAAGCTTTTCCGGTATCGCGTCCCATAGTCATATCCATATATACCGAACTCATTCCCTTTTTAATTCGACCAGCTTTGAAATATCTCCGGTATAAATTACTGTAGATCCCGTATAGAGACTTCATCGACGCTGATGAAAATCAACCTCAATAAATCTTTAGTCTATTCCGTGGGTTATAAAGATGACGAGAACAAGTGCGGGCCCCTCGGCGGTATCGATAAAAAATAAATGGAACAGCCAACAGTCGACGTGATATGTCGGGATTAAGAGGCGCACATCAATAAGTAGCTTTCAAAATTCCACGCACACGGGCACGCGAGAGGCACGGGAAAAAATTGAAAGGAGACTCAAATATGTCGTCTGAATATTAAAAAGCAAAATACTGAATAATGCAGCGGGCGACTCGCGAATGATATAAGAGTGTAAGACGATTGGCGAAGCTATTTGCAAGCCATTAATGTTGATAAAGCGTAACGGAATTTCTCTGATAGCAAACTTTATGGCAACATTGCCATGCTCTTAACATGAACTCGTTACGCGATTCCTTAAAGCGTCTCTCTTTAAGCAATTTTCTTGCAAGAGGTACGCATGTATATTTACTTAACGGACAATAAAGTCATAGCGTTATTTACGTCGATATATTTTATGTCTTACACAATCAAAGTTGTTTAATTACGAAAAGCTTTTAATAATAAAAGGTAAATCATATATATTTTTATTCTGATTCTATTTTCCTGTACATAAAAATTACGAAACGCTCAACGTTGTTTAATAAATATTATGTAATGATTTTTTTATCAAAAAATATTTTTTTATTCCATTCTCAATTTATAAATTTTTAAAGTATTTTGAAAATCATTCCCCATTTAAGGGATTCGTTCACGGTAAGTAAAATATACGAAGTGGTCATTACTGGGGATAATCCGGGATAAGTGTGTCGGGCCCTTTAAGTAATCTGTTGGTTCCAAATTCAAGACTGAAATATATGAACGGTATTTAAGAGGTCTCTCTGTTGTCCTCTATTACTGACAAATTGTTCTCGATTTTTTTTTATTGATATTTCAGGTACCTACCGATTGATTTTGATTCAAAGTCTGTTAATTAAAATGGAGGATTTATTATCTCGTATGTTTCTAGCTATTGATCTCGAAACTATAAAAATTGTATGCACAGATTATATTATTCCGTTATTGTAACCTTTTAAGTGTTAATTGATTCCCAGGGTGACGGGCTCATTATCAAACGGAACATGTAAATTATTATCACGCTTTACTTAAGACCAATTACATAATTGAATTTTCCCCTGTTGTTAATTAAACTATTATTAATGATTATATACAGGTACACGTTGATACAGCTATGGATAGACAAAGAGCACCGATTAATAAAAAAATTGATAAGATCTATCCACATTGGAATACATCCACACGATCATTTTTAATTTGCGGCGGAGACAAATGATACTGGCATATTATCAACATCAGCTACGACTTTACGACTCTACGTTATAAATTGTGTCCCTACGATGAGTCGTTCAGCACGATAGCTTGCCTGTGCTTTGACCGACCATAAATGGATGATGGTTCCTACTTAGCAATGTTAACGCAGCACGGGACTATATGAACCACAGTAATACGCCCTCATACCAACTGGAAACAACTGTTAAATGAACTATATTTGATACCTATCAAAATACAGCCGTGAAAATACCTTAACTGCAACTCATTAATTAAATAAAGTTACAGACGAAAAGATAAAACTGAGGCAGGTTTAAAATTTGTCGTCCTCCACATATCGCTGAAAACCCTTGTACGAGCGATTAAATTCACTAACAATTATACGAAGGATTTCCTACGGATCTTCACATATCATTAACTTTTTACACAGCGGCGAGCGCCGAGCGTCTATCCTTTAAACTGGTTAATGGTAGACTTTGTGAACATAATTTCATGTTGAAAATGTGGTGCCTTTTAAAAATTTCCTCGTGCATTTCGTTCACGACCCCTTTAAATAAGCAGTGTAATGAGATTAAAACTTATCTCGTGGTAATTATGATTGAGTTTTGAAGCGATATGGTCGAAATTTAAAGCCTTGTTGACTCGCGCCACGTAAAATAGATTAAAGTAACAAATTGTAGAATCAATTAGGTCATCTGAAATTGAATCATGTCTTTAGTTTGTGGAAACTTATGGGATAAGTTTCACTTGTGTCATGCGTCTGGACATATTCTTGGAAGTATCATAACCCCTAATTTGGGACACGAATTAACAAACAGTGATGGTAAACAACATTGCTGGGTCTTCCGCGGCCTTATCTTAGAAGATGCTTTTAAGAAACTGAAAAACGTCTACTACAAGTACTATTTAGATAGGTTATCGTTGTAAGCACTGATCAATTTGGATGTGATAATTTAACTTTGATAGTCATGCAAATATTGAATAACTGACGTTGAACTTATTTTTAAAAGCTTAAATAAATTGACACCTTAGCTAAGTTTCCACTTACTGAATATTAGTCTATGAAACATGAAAACGTGATGTTTTTACTTTAATTAATTATACTTAATTAATCTTTAGTTCTTATTCCTTTAATTAAAAGTTAATATTAATGCTAATATAATCAAACAGTTCGTGAAATATGTTACTGGCAAATGCTGTTTATAGACATGTTTATATCGTGAAACAGTGTTTGTTCATAGTACTGTTCTTCCCACCTCCTTTGCCGTACATTGCAATAAAAAGTAAGCTAAGATAACTGTATTTCAGCACATATTGGCACGATACGTGAAGCTACTCGTAAAATCTTGGCATGTTTTCGAATAGTCTGGCAATAATATATAGAAAACTCATAGCATGAACAAAATTCACGTTACGATAAATTTGAAATTATACTTTTTTGGCAACAATAACCATTTCTTAAGCTTTTCTTTTGCAGCTACACTGTCGCAACGATTGGGATTTGCTAAATCTTAGGAAGTTAAATTCTTAGCTTAAGTTGGATTCCTTTTAAAAATACTCACGATTTATTCTTAACTGAAAAGTGAATACATCGTCAATCGGTTTATCTAATCTCAATGTATACCTCTCGTAGGAAAACTAGAGAACACTCTATAGATCTTGTGTTAACTAAATGGTCTATTGAGGTTGAAACAGTATAAATGTTCAGATTCAATTCAAGTCTGTAGTATGTTAACGTACAATCAGCTGGCGAATGGGATATTAGCTTCAATAAATTTATTACCCTTCGTTGGCACTAGTTTAAGTTTATCGATCGACAGCGAATAAACCTTTCGACTTATTCAACATTTTCCATCATAATGCCGTAACGGCATCGGTCGTGTTTCGTGCTGAGCACCCGACGTTCATTGCAATTTATACGACGTCGACAGGGACAAACAGTGTCTTCCTAATCGACATTTTAGATTTACGAGACCCGTAGCCGAGCAGCGGATTAAAAAGGGCAACGAGAAAGAGATATATGTCTTTATTTCTATGGGCCGTTCGCCATGAATGTGAGAGCGTAAATGAACCGGAATTCGGGGCTCGCGACGCCCATTTCTCGATTCCACAGCGCGTGTCCTCGTTTAAATGAATACTGCAGAAAGAGAACAATGTACCTCGAAATTGCCGGTCTTGTACCGAAGCTTTTTACATTAGCCGGTGATTAATCTCTGTCACTATTTTTATGTTAACTACTTCTTGGTCCAACAAATGTTTTTAGCTCCGTGTAGGACGGCGGCTGCAGGCCCGTTTAATTATCCACATTCCGGCTGGACAAATTGTTCGCTGGCTCTCGGCTCCGGATATTAATTTCGATACATTGTCCCGTATCCCGGCTTTGAAGAGACGGCGATTATTTCCGACCGGGTGCAAAGCAAGACTTAGGCGCTACTGCTGCCTACTCAAATTTTTATAAAAGAATTTCACTGACATTCCGGAACGCTGAATACTCGCTGGAATTATAATTCTATGTACAGACAGAATAGGAACTTGCAAATAACTAGTGTTTATTACTGCGCCGTTAGCGTCAAAGATATTTTTAGTGTAATCTGACAAATGAGGTAGGAAAGCTGGAAAGGACGCCGGCGCGGCGCAAAATTTTTCGCGCTTGCTGGAGAATTTAAGTTATGGCCCCGCGGAGATATATGTTTTAGATAAAGATTATTTATACAGTGTCTTATTTTACAAATCCAATTTCCGCGTGAAAACATGGTCTGGTTGTAAATAACGCAGACAAAGCTTTGCCGGAATCGCGCACCGCTCGATACATTATGCAGACCACGCTTCGTTGCGCCAAGCAATGAGCTTTGTAAATATACCAAGCACATCTGAAACGTCGCTTTTTCTAACAATTTTTTTCACAACTTCAGCCTTTACATAGTTCTGCGCCCTGTTTAAAATTTCCCTCCCAGTTCAAAAGGCTTAATGAGTTAATTTCTGCTCTAACAGGCGGTCGGTTGGAATTTCAAACAAAAGGATTTCAAGGATCAATAGTTTCGGTTCTTTTGTTGCGCTCGAGTTTCCTGTGGTAAACTATTAATTGTGGTCAGTGTTTATTCTCGCCATTTTATTTTAACCTGGAGATAAAAATATATAATATTGAGATTACTTATATCAAAATACTTGTGTAAAATATTTCTACTAAGTGTTTACCAATCCATACTAATATTATAAATGTGAACGTGTGTTTGTAATATACAAAATCAATAGGCTGACTATAGAATCTTATGTAAAAAGGACTAAGCAACTATACGATAATATAAATATTTTCCGTTTCCGAACGCCATTATTGCATTATCGGTAACATGTTTTCTATGTCATTAATTTTGAAGAATTGTGCCGATAGCTTAACTACATAAGCGGGAGTTCCCCCATCATATAAAAAAAAGAATGGCATGGAATGGGCACGGTGTGCAAAAACACGAATGTCTGGACCGAAAGTCATAATGTACCGCATCAGTTGGTAGCAAACCGAACACGGGAAGCCCTTATCGTCACAGTCAAAAGGCACTATTTCATTTTCTTCTGTACTCGTTACAATTTTTTGGTGGCAGTCTCTGGGGCACGGGGCATAGAGGAAAAGTCGTGATTTAGAGACGACAAAAATGTTATTTTCGTTACCCTGTGTGAGCGTTGCTTGTGGCCTTGCGTGACATATTTTTCTAGTGTCGAGGATGACAAATGGCAAGATAAATCAAAATGAAAGCCTGCCTTTCTTTTAAAAGTTTTGTTTCTACGTATTCGGTGGAAGTTTTTCTGTTATGTCTGACAGTCTCATTTATTCTGTTGCTATTTACTTAACTGCGATGTATACTGCCAGCCCCGTCGGTGGTTAAATTGAATTCTTTTGTATAATAAGCTTATTATCTGTTCCGTTAAGATTTAAATGTAAATTAAACGTGTAATTAAATGTTGCTTAGATTTCCATCACTACATCACTTTTATTGGCATTTGACTAGTAAAGGTAATTTCAGACAAGCACTTTTATATCGTGACTTTAAGAAATTTGTGGATTTTACTTATGGAATTTGTTACAGGCATGTTTGTTTTACCTAAGTAATACATTTTACTAAAATAATTTATTTTTTTCGAGCCGAACTCTGTTAAGAAATGGTTTAAATGATTTGCATCGTCTCTTTTATTTTATTGGACTTTCATATCTTTCTTTATCTATACCATTTATTGTTCTCGTAAATTAAAAATAATTTCATAAACGCTTAAATTCAGTTATTTGCATACCTACTGTATAAAAGGTTTTACTGCAAATATATGTATTAGAAAATTGTACAACTAAATTGACCAAAATCTTTTAAATAACGTAAGACGATCAAAGGTCGGACGATAAAAAAACGATAAGGGATCGCATAATAAATAAGTAAATAAAAACAAAAGCAATTTTGCTCTTTGGTTGTATTGTATATAAATATGTATGTATGTACGTGCGTTAAAATATGCTTAAAACCGATCTTCTTTGAACGTCATTTTTGTTTTCTTTTTGATTTACGCAAGTGCTCGCGGAATTTTCATAATTATGTCAGAAGCGGAAACTGTCAGCGAACATAATAAAATAAACATAAAGAATAATGTACAGAAATGCTTATCAACGTGGAATGTTAACAATACTCTTTAGCGGTGGAGCGAAACCGTTAAATATTTGGGATGTACACACACAGGACGGTTACATTTCAAGATTTTTAGATCAAGATATAAAGTCAATGGTTTTAGAAATAGGAGGAACTAATGTAAGTACTACCTATATAACGTGTCCGAAAGGAAAGGTAGTACTAGGAATAACTATGCCCTTCTTAGTGATGATTGTGAAGAATTTGAAAAAGTATTTCTCCTTCGAAGTCACCATACTAGACGAAACTTTAACTCGGCGCCGATTTCGTGTATCCAATTTCCAAAGCACCACTCAAATATTGCCGCTTTGCACCGTTATGCCTATTGCTCTTTCTGATGGATGGAATCAAATACAATTCAATCTTTCTGAATTTTGTCGCCGAGCTTATAAAAAACAATACGTTGAGGTACAAAAACTTAAAATCAATGCAAACATACGTTTAAGAAGAATTTATTTTACGGAGAGGTTGTTGCCAGAAGACGAGTTGCCACCTGAATATAAACTTTATTTTCCTTTATCCTCGAAAGCAAAAAAGGATAAAAAAACTTTAACACAAGAAATTGCTAATAAGGAGAATATTGAACCGTCAACTTCTCAGCCTGAAGCTAAACCTATGGAAGAAAAAGTGAAAAGTGAAACGAAAATTTTTAAACCAAGTTCAAAAGCTTCATTTCACGAAACGAAAATTTCTAAGCCAAGTTCAAAAGCTTCATTTCATGAAACAAAAATTTCTAAGCCAAGTTCAAAAGCTTCATTTCATGAAACGAAAATTTCTAAGCAAAGTTCGAAAGCTTCATTTCACTCTATTAAAAAAACTGATTCGCAGGCATCTAGGAAACATTCAACGGCAAATGTAGAAACCATTACAGAAGGAGCAGTTCAAGAGGCATTGATTAAAGAAGGTTCTGAAAAAATTGATATAATATCAGTTACTGAAGAGAATGTGGAACCTAATGTAGAAGAATCACACGCAACAGAGGGGGGCACGGAATCCGAAATGCCTAATGAAACTGTGGAACTTTCAGTAATAACTGAAGCTCAACCTGCAGAAACTTAAACTGTAATAATCAGTTCATGTATTTCATGATATTTTTGCCGATTACACATAATTTTAATATTTTGTTATCTTTTTAACAATAATTTTGCATAGCTTCAGAATTGGTGTAAAAGCTCATTGTTATTTTTCAGTGGAATTATTTTAATTTGTTTTCGATTAAGTGATTTTGTCATTTAATTTCATTTATTAATATAATAACCGAACTTCAAAGTAAGTGACTTATTATTTAATCGCCTCATTTCTGATGCAAACCTTCAGAGAGACGCCGAGCATAGACCTTTCCCTAGCTCGCTGAGCGACCTTTAATTGTTATTATGTTAAAAACAATTTAACAGTAATAATGTACGACTAAAGTAAAAAACTATTACTTACTAGTTACTATCACATAAATTTACAAATACAACTGGCCCAAATACCTTTTTTATTATCTGACAATATATATTTTGACATCCACGTCAAAAATCCTATATCTGTAGATCACCCAAAAATATATTTGAATCCGTTTAAACTTAAGAATTTCATAATGTTTAAAAATACATACCAAAGTGGGCTTTTGTCTATATTTTACAGTTGTGGATCAAATCCCTTGGCTATATGGGATATGGAGGTACAAAATGGACATATAAAACGCGTAACAGATAATGAAGTAAACTCAATAGTACTTGAGATAGTAAGCACGAATGTTGCATGCACTTACATATCATGTCCGAAAAGGAACCAGGTATTGGGAATTCGATTACCTTTCCTAGTTATGATCCTCAAAAATTTGAAGAGATACTTTTCGTTCGAAATTACTATTCTCGATGACAAACATATGCGAAGGAGGTTCAGAATTTCCAATTTTCAGTCCACTACGAAAATCAAACCATTTTGTACGAGCATGCCTATTGGTCTGTCGGGAGGATGGAATCAGATACAATTTAATCTCGCAGACTTTACAAGGCGGGCGTACGGGACTCAATTTATAGAAACACTTCGTGTTCAAATTCACGCTAATGCCCGTTTACGTAGAATCTATTTTAGTGAACGTTTATTTACTGAAGAGGAATTACCGCAAGACTATAAACTTTATTTACCACTGGAGCATAAACAAAAGAAATCAAAAGGTAAGAAGGAAGAACCCAAAAAGGAAGTACAACCTATTCCACAACCTCCACAACCCACACAGCCCGAAGAAGCAGTACCAAAGTCCGAACCTAAGCCAGAAAAGGTTATTGAAGTTGCTAGTAAGCAAAGTGCTGTAACAGTTACTCCCGCCCCTACAGAAACGGGTGAAGGGAAGCCACCTGAAGTTAGAGAAATAATTGAAGAAGGCAAGCTGCCTGAAGAGTCTATTGTAGAATCTACACAAGAGGTTTCTCCTGAAGTAACCAATGAAACAGTTGAAGAACTACCTGAAGGCCAAGAGCCCGAAGAGATACCTGCTGAAGAAGCCCCACAAGAGAATTAACATACGAAGTTTGAAATATAATAATTTTGAATTTTTTTTCTTTGTAAAATTTAATTGCTATTCAATATATAGATAAAATATATGGCTTTATAGATACTTTACTTTATTTTAAACGTTTGAAATTAAATAATAAATTAAATACAATGTTCACTGACTGTACTGATGAATTCAAAATTTCAACGTATGTGTTGGCCATGTAATGTTTTCGTAAATCAAGCTCCGATCTAGGTATTGATTAAAAAAACCAATTTTAGTTCGAATTATTTATTTTACAGTCTTATTGACATGTAAGTTAGAACAAATTGTTACTAGATGATGTTATTACGAAACTTGGCAACAGATGGCGCTACTGTGTTTTATAGAAGAAACATCTGTCCGTATAAAACGTTCTCTTTTCATTGTTTCGTGAATTTTCATCAAAAGTACTGTATATAAGTTTTTAAATAGTAATTGAATCACTACTTTTGATATAGATCTAACCCCCGAAAAAACGTCTTTCCGATACGACTATAATATATTATGTATATGATCGTTATGCAAAAACAATATTAAAATAGCGTTGCCTTATAAATGTTTTTGTTCATGCCGAGTGACAGATGGCGCTGGTTTACGCATAAATGAATAATTAATTTCCGAGACTCCTTTACTTTACACTTGTACTTCTGAAGTATCTGTGACAAACAACACATTTATTAACGTGACTCACACTTTATTGAAAAAGCTACTGGTTCTAGTTTTAACTCTTGACAACATAGTTTGCTCCTCGTAGGTTTTTTATAACAAACAAAACATTTTTGGTACATTCCTGGTAACTTAAGATATTATTGAATGTACAATTATGTACATCTACTCGTATATTTATAACCGAAAAGAAAACAATCATAACGGTACTGTTGCGCATTATGTAATGCTTTAATGCCAGCAAGCCTCATTACTAAATATTAAACAAAAAAAAAACAAAATCATTAGCTGCTCAATTTTAAGCAGTCAGGTTATAATTTTAGAATGTAGCGAGTGAATATTAAAAACCATGATGAGGGTTTAAATTAAATTTTAATAGCACAAACGAAAAATTTCAGTAACAATTTATTTCCACGACAACAATTACAAGATGCATGGCTGTGTTAATTTTACCGTGAGGAAGTGGCGTTATACATACAACCTTAGAGTAGCTAGCTCCATTGCAGATGAGACATTTACCTGGAAAAGAAACCAAAATATTAAACATAAATTCCAATCAATTACTTTATTTTGGATAAAGATAAATAAAGACAGTAGGGCGGTTTTAGATCAATATGGAAGAGTTACGCAATTCAGACATTTCATAAAAAATACCTGTAGAATTAGTGTCTATATACATATTTATATACATAAACATATTGATGTATGTATATTTCTATATGTATATACTCGTATATAACGGTCTAGAAAATACGCTCGATAACGATTATATCTTACATTTTTTATGAGTTACAGAGATCTTTAATAGAAATTACCTTATTACTCTGCATTCAAAAGAACCAGATTTAGCTTATTTTTCTCAAAGAAAATCAAACGTACATCGGATAGCAGTAGATCCGTATCTATATTTCATGACAGCCTATATAAAGCTCTGTCTTGTTTCAGTCAAGTGTTCACAGAGTCGAATAAAAATATTGGAATGTCTACCCAGAGAGCTGTTACCTAAAATCTCCAACAGTACTGCTTGTTTTATTACGCTGAATAAGGTAGAGGGTGTGTTTAAATATGTACGCAACGCTGGTCCGCGGGGCGTATTTTTTTGCGAACCGTGCATGTTTTTTCTTCAGAATAATAAATATATCAAGGAACTACTGAAACTATGATGAAAGGCAGGACCCGACCTCCCTTTAATGTTGAGAAATTGAAAGGAATCTTTAGAAACGGTACCCTTTATTATATTACTTTTTACGTAATTTCTTAATAAAAAGAGGATTTTTCATGTCTGTTTTTTTCTAGATATGTTTATTATTATTGATATAGCGAGTATGGCGACTACAATAATGTACTTGCTACAAAGTTATAGACTATCGCTCAAAGGCCTTTGTAACGCTTAGTCTAGGTAAATTTGTATCAAAACAGTGATTCATTGAATGTTAATGCAACTGAAACGGTACAGTCATCTTTTGTGATATTCTCTGACTACAGGCGCTGGCAATAAGTTGGTCTAGCACGGATCTGTATATCACGTAGCGATCCAGCGGATTCGGCAAAGAGCTACGAAACACACCGACAGCGGAAAACGATATTTAGATCTTTGTCCTAATCATATTTTTTTGAATTTTCTATGGCATATCAGCAGTACCTAATACGATTAAAGCGTTAAAGGTTTCATTCATTATTATTATATTGTTTTGTATTTCTTTAATATCGAAATCGGCGTGCATGTATGAAGAGAGTGATGAATGTAGAAGAACTATGTTTAGTCTGTAGGGATAGAGAAATTCGCCCCTCCGAACTGTCTGTCTGCCTCAGAGGGGAAATAAAGGCGCGATGGTATGTTTTTGTTATGTTACTTTATATGTATTTACCTACATACGATGTATTTAACGTCAGTGCTCGGTATAATAATGAGCATGTTAAT
>DWEE01000839.1:0-15113 GCA_018245755.1 Parelbella macleannani | reverse complement strand
AGAACTGATGCTTTTAAATAACAAATCACACTTAAGTAATTTATTATAATTACTACATTCATAATTTATTATTGTCGTGATAATATAATTTTACTTAGTCTACATCAGTAGGAGCCATAAATATTAGTAGATATAAATGCCATATTGCACAATTGTAACGAACAAAGCTATTGCGCAAAGCGAACACAGTGTCCACGTTTGGTACGCAGTCGACGGCCAGTCGTGCTAGTGCTGGGGGGTGGCATGACAGGGTAGGGGCGGGACGTGGCTCTACTAATTTCGCAGCCTCATGGGCTTATGCCTTGCATTTGCCTGCCTGTTGCCACAATCCCTTACCCAACGGATTAGATACTGAGCGGTTAACAAAGAAATCAATTTATGTAAGCTCTCGTTTCGGATTTATCTTTTTATTACACAGCCCGACGTCCCCCGATACATGTGCGTTGTACGGCGTCTTTTCGCAGATTTCACATAATTGGCTTTGTCCCATGATATTTATATACGAAATTGGATTATTAAATTACTATTAACTAGGATTTCTACTATTAAACATTTCGCTAGTATCTACGTAAATGATTAAACTGTGTTGTGCCAAAATTCTCAGGTTTTTTTTTGAGCATAACCAAATGACTTATGAATGAGTTTAGTTTTGAATATCTAAAGTTTAAGATAGCGTAGGAAGGACATTTTGGTATAATAATGATAAAAATATATAATAGATACGCATAGGTATATGTCATACACTTAGATTTAGCTTGTAAATACCAGATTCTTTCCCACTTTTTGAGCGAGTTCGTCGTTCTGTTTTTATCAAAATCTTTCAACTAATTCAATTTATTTGTGATGGTATATCGCAAGGCGTGTAATTTTTTATGTAGAAAGTTTCTTAAAAACATATAAAGTCCAAACTTTATAAAAGTACAGCAGAAATGACAGCTACAGTACCTATATTCCAAGTAGAAACGTGCAAACGACGTATGGGAAAGACACTTGAATCCAACCAATACAAATAAGCTTTATACACGACTAGTTCAAGAGAATAACGTTTCCTGTGACTAATTCTTGTATCAAACCGAAACTGTCGTGTAGTTACTGATAATTAGCTGTATCACGTACAAACCTGACGCGAACAGAACGAGCGATAGATAACGACCTGATGTGATACATTACTTGTTTATTTCACGATAAAATGTCTCAACGTAGTATATAAATTGTAATGTATATGTCAAATGTACAATTAGTGAAAGTACTTTTCGTATATCATGTTTAAAATAGACGCAACCTATCTCAATTTAGACCTACTAAGATAATATGCATGTGATGATGAGTTTTAATACAAAAGTTTATATACATGAATTTTAAATTGGGTTAGTATGTTCTTTAACTATTATTTCATATCAGATGGTTTAATAGCTTTAATATAAATGGTAGGAAAATCTATTACTAATACTTATTAACAAAATGTGTGAATATCTATGTGTATTGCATCTCTAAGAATCAAGAAGCCGTGAAGTTACGTTATGAATCACGAAAAAGTTTTGCTATGATTTTTTCATTGCATGATATTGAAATCGTCACAAATCCCATTTTGAATAGTTTTGATTCTGCACTCACATTAGGTACAGTTGTACTACTAATACCTTGTATGTATAACTAGTCTTATTTCCTACCTAATTATCACCTACCTAATTATCACCTACCTACCAAATCATTAAAGCTTACCTACTCACTGAAGTACTATACACACACATATAATTGTATTACCTACCGAAGTCCTATAGTGCTATCTACCTGTCAAAGTAGTACAGTATTACCTGCCCACTGAAGTAGTATAGTGTTACCTACCTACCGAAGAAGTATATTATTACATTTATTACCTATCCGGAATATGCGGAATTTGGAATTTCTACTATGTTGATGTAAGTGTAATTAGCATTTGCTCTTACTTTAATATTAACCAATTGATCTAATTTATGTTTTTTTTGCTTCCAGGTAATCGAATGTGATGACATTATTCTGATCAAGTACTGTACGCTATTTCATAACAGAACACTTCTTAAAATATATTTTCGATGTTCTACATACAGCCATGTGATTTGATTTTGGACTGAAGCGGTGCTATGGTAACTAGAGATCTGATTAACTACATGGTTTATATATTTATGTGCATGTAAAATTTTACTCCTATTCATATGCATTTTTTTATTTTATTTTTTATATTCAGGCAGAAAAAATACCCTCTTACACTCATTCCACTAATACGTGCCGAACAACGCACGGAAATCGAACTCCTGATCCCGAATCAACGATCAAGCTCACTACCGACTGATGTAACGAGCCAGTCAAATATCATAATAATATATTGTAATTTTTCCACTGGCTTTATTATTTATTTAAAATGATATACTAAATGAACGCACATATAAAAGTGTATTAAAATGCATTCAAGATAAATATACAGCAAATAACTTTATCCCAACAGTGTTTATGAACTGAGCTTATCTTTGTAGATAAGGTAATAGATATTGAATTAATTAAAACACATCTATTAATGTAAAATGTATCAACGCGACCGTGTCCTCGATTTATCTTAAGATATGATAATGACACTTCTAAATATCAGTTCTCGCTTCACAGGAAATAAGTTACATAAGTCTTTCACGAGTTATCAAAGTGATTTCGAGATACCTACAATCGCTTGATCTTTTATTTATGGACTTGTTTACTGCGTCACGAATTATATAAGGTCATTTACTGACTTCTATATAGCCAGTCTATTCACTATACTCGTAAGCGTGTCTCTTTAAGGCGTGTAACAGACAGGGTTAAAAAGCGGATAATATTTGCCTCACATTTTTGGTATGCAATTTTTTGTTATTCCATAGTTACGCTAGTTACGCATAGTTACGCCTTGTGACGTAGGCAGAAAAGAGCAAGTGCAAAAATCTCTATCCTTTTAGACTTCAAGATATGTATATGTTTGTATTTTTGATAAAAAATGTCATACGTAAGTTTAATAAGTCGACATTATTATTAATAATAATATGTAAAACAGTTCTTGTAGAATTTTAGTTAATGCCCATTCCGTGTCATAACGCCAGTGGTGACATAATGCATTTTCATCTTTATTTCTACGTGAATTGTTTATTTGGCGAAGAGGCGGTGAATAGGGAGCAAGTTTAGAGAAATGTCCATCTTGAGCGAGACACCTCACAGCCACTTGTTGGTATCCATCGTCAATTTACTCTGTATAACATCGATATATACGTCAATTCTTTATATCAAATTTCAATGATTACGTTGTTCCTGTAAGGAACATGAGCTGACGATATAATAATTTATATGTTGTAGGTACGTGTATTTATGACTAGAGTTTAGTCCAAAATGCCATAGGAAGATTTTACCAAATTCCTGACTAAAAGAAAAGCAAAGGAACTTCATAGAATTTTAAGATTTTTTATTACATCCCGCTTGTAGTTCTTTTATATTTTCATGGCTGGTTGTCATAAAGTTGGAATATTGGTAACACGTCCAGTTTAAGGGTGATAGACCAAGGTCTGACTTTGCGAGTTTTATCTTGTTAGCGAATCTGATTTATGACTTCGGCGTTAACCGCGCTACGTTTCAGCCGTAGGTCATGGAGACGATTGTATCTAAATACTGTCTCTTTTATCCCTTCGGAAAACCACCAATACCGTGTTTGTACGTGAATGAGTATCGCTGACGGGATAGTATGGCCAAATCCGATTCCTACCGGATAAATCTTAACTGCATTGCATTTTACAGGATCAGAAATACGGACTCTCCTTAGATTTTCTCGGAGATTTCTAGATGATACATTGCTAGCTAGCGGGAGAACAATATCGAAGCTGAAATATCCTTAATGGAAATAATTTAAAGAATAGATAATACTATGTTTGTGGTAAATGAACAAACAATAAACTGTAATTATTTTGTTTTCTATTTTAGCGGTTTACTTGCATTACTGTTAATTATATGTGTATATCAGAGGACATAATTTAGTACATGTGGAATGTAACGTACATAAATGCTTTTATATACAAAGGGAAACAACAAGGGAACAATAATGAAACGAGTGTCAGATATGAGGGTATATTATGATAAGAAAAGCCAAAGTAATGCATGTGACTCCATTGTTTTCGGCTTCTTAAGAAGTTTTGCTTATTTATATTATATATTATCAAATAGAGCATATCAACAATTATTAGAAATAAAATGAACGTATGAAGCTGCCTATTTGATATATTCTATTCTGAATGCTAAGGTGAACCACTATTAAAAAAGTTCCTCACACAAGTTATTTTCCGTTATACACGTGGAAGGTTAGCGAATTAGCAAGTAAAATGGCATCGATTCATAATGCGGCTGGCGTCTATCTAAATTGGAGATCGCGTCAGTGAGTCAGTCCACTCCAATCCACTCACGTGCACACAAACAGCCGGCCAGGTCCGTCACGTGCGCCGTACACAGGGACTCTTTGCCCACAACTTCAATTTAGTTAAAAGTGGACCGACGTACTCCAAACTGATCAAAGTTTCCCGACACAAGAATTTACTCCCAGTTTTTGAACCTCCGTGGAAACTTTATACACCAGAAAAGTGGTGCAACGCGCTGAATTCGAAACTAAACCGCGTTCGTGTTTTATTAAATAACCTGACTCGCAAAGAGAATTCCTCAATCCTTACTTCCTTTCAGTCACTATTCGAACGCAAATTTCGTTGCTTCGCGGATCCAAATCGATTTTGCGTCCGAAATCATTTTAAGCATCCACAATTTGTGACGTTGTTGAGTTTCTTCCGGTGGTACCTTCCTGGTAACCAGACATAAACGTGGGTTTACAATTCGAGTTCACAAAGTCAAATAAACATTCTATAGGTTACGTTTACCTCCGTTTTTAGCCTTCGTTTCCAACGTTTCCCCGTACCACGACTCCCATAAACAGCTACGGCAATATTTATGCCATGGTTCCAAGAAACACTCCTTTGACACGCGGTCTCTGTTCAACCGTGACACTTCAAGTTAGCTCTGAGCCTCAAAGTACGTTTGCCTCATGAAAGTCCATGCGACTACTCATATACATACATGTTAGCCGCTTTGAACCGAACAAACCCCACCGACGTACTAACCGGAAGCGCAACATAATTTTATAAAAGGATTAAAACGGTTTAAACGCGTTCAACAGCAAAAAACAACACCTGAACACGCTCTTTGTTTCGAATGTAAATATGAACCCACTTACAATGTCCAATTGCATTGTCGATGGTATCAGTAAATCGATTCCGTTTTAAATATGCTACGTATTATACAATTTAACATTTTGTTTAACAATAGCGCCGCCAACATGTGTTTCGTCAGCCGTAACCGCCGGGCGATATTAACATACAGTTACCGTCTAAAACCTTTTTAAAACTTTGACATGACAATGATGTGTTAACATTATAACAATGCGCCGTTAAGTCAAAATGGGAAGTGTAGGCAACCTATATTACTTACGAACAAGGTGTTTTAAGACGTTTGTGTTGGTAAAACGCTTTCGTGCATGGGAACTTTTAAAAAAATAGACAAAATGTGAAAAACTTGCACTGTTTTTAATGTGTTAGATGATAACGTTTTCGTCGTTCATCAAACAGATTGACAATAACTATAAAGGTTTCAATACAAAGCCAATTATAAATCAAATACATGATAATCAATCAATGATAGAGACCTTGTAACTATTAGTAGATATTTCAAGTCAAATTATCACATTAGAATCTGTACTTAAACTTTATTGAAGCACCTCTTTAAAATCGTTCAAACGATACAAATAATATGTAATAAAGTATATAGTTAAAACAAAGCCTGTATTAGTTATTTTTTTTGGAAAATAACACACTATTGAAGAAAATTTTTACAAGTATTTTTTTTATTTTACATAATATGTAAAATAAAAAAAATATTTTAGTTTTTTTTTCATCTACATCATCTAGATGATTGCTTGAACTGAACAAGTGGTATATAATATAGTATGTAAAGAACCTGCTTTAGATTTTTTATCCACAACGAGTCCAGTATTGAAGCTAGACAATCGTGTACAGCCTGTCCTTAAGCTGTGGAAGTGTGACAGCTCCGGTACATTATCCGTTCGGCCACGATCGCGCTTAGTCACCAGTTAAAAAACGTGTTGCCTTTGGGAATTTTAACTGATAGATCTTCCATCTCTTTCATCAGCTTGAATAGCTCCAAAATGGGACACGCTTCAATTTCCTGTTATCTATGCTCAAAAGCATCGTCGAGCTATCGTTCTTTTTCTTTTTAATTTAAAGGGCTTTTAGATAATCTATATTTTTATTGGTTTGTTTAAAGGCTTTCATTTTAATAACTGAACATTAGATAATGTATATGATACAGAAGTTACATATGTATAAATTAAGTATAAGCGATTTCAAAACTCTATGGTATTTTGTTACATACATGAATTATTCAGAACGGTACATGTTCAATTAAATTTGTTTATTTAATGTTAATTAAATTCAACTTGCTTAATTCATTTGGCTAAGTTATGTACGTATGTAGACGTTTATACAGAAACGATAAAGTGAACACGTAGCTCTATTCGCTGACTTTTTTGTTTGGTGTTAATGTGACCATTGCGGGCCCGTTTAGACCCCAGTTCCATCGACAACTATCAATAATTTAGTTTTTAACTTTCTGAGGTGATCTGATGTTCTTAGAAAACAGCTGATTGTAACTACATTCGAAAGGCTCAGGCTAGGTTGGAGGGCCGCATTATAGAGGACATCTACATATGTCCAGCAGTGAACTTAAAAAGTGGATGAATGTAAATAAATGAATAAATACATCTTTTAATAAATAAATCATTCAAATTTATTACAACGCTTAGTCAGGGATATAGTTTCTATGAAAAATAACGTTTGATAATGTTGATGGAAAAACTACTGTTATGAGTGATTTTAAATCTCATTTCTCATACCTTAATATACATACATACATATATACGTCATACCAGCTTACAACACGACTTCGTTAATACATCCAATCTATTTTAATTTAAATGCAATGGATTTATTTCTGTTTCGATAACATTATTTAATTGCCTGTGGTTTTGTAATAACAATATTTTGGGAGCTATCACATTTCTAATAGGCTTTATAGCATATCGATTTTGATGTCATATGATAGGTTATAAATAAAGACACGCTAAATTCGCCGCTTGCTGCTCGCGGGCGATAGGAGGAGTGTTTAATGCACCCAGCCCGATGTATTCATGATCGTGTCGAGACTGAATGCTTTTTAATGGGCTGACTGCATATTAAATAAATTATTGCTCGCATGCCACTCCATAAATAGTTGCGGTGCGTAGGTTGACATTCGAAAAGATAATTAATTTACTTTGTCTGATGGAATACGTCTTCTCAAAATATCAGTTATAAGAATTTAATAACAATTTTTTTACTGGTCTTAAAACTACTTTATAATTACGACTGAATATATCGAGTCGTTTGCGCGTAGGTGGTAGGTGGATATGGTGAGGTTGTTTTTCAAACGGCATTTTGGGATAATCCTGTGAGAATTTTAAATATTTCGGATATACAAAAAGGATGACCTCGATAACATTATTTCTGTGCGTAGTCAATTTTTGTTAAAGGAACAGCGTGCGTCTGTAATACCACCTCGGGATTTTTTTCGCACATGCAATTTTAGTTATTATAAAAAATATTATTTCTGTTGATTGAATTATTATATTCCTTTAAATGTAAACTCTACAATATTTCACTACCTCAGTATTAGCCATAACATTCACAATAACACATAATCTTAAAATTTATTCATTTAAGTCCAATATTCAGTCAAAATAATCTACCCATTTCATCATTAAATTTCACTTTCTGACACTGGGTCATTAAAATTTTAAAACTCCATCTCAAGAAGACATCGAATTTATAAGTACAGGATTAATGTCTCTTGTCAATTTAACATGTAATCTAAATACAGAATGACTTAAATCTATTATAAGGGTTTTACAAGCAGCTGTTTCTGATATATATTTAACTAATTGCGGTTATCATCATTTTTATGTCTTATATCCATCAGACCCATTACACTATTTAATGACACCTGTAGGTTGATGAACGAGGCTCCCCATTCTTCCAATTACCAATACGATACCAATTCTTTGTATTTAATACGTTGTTTTTCGATAATTAAGTTTAAATGGTTACCATACTGTACCCGCTAAGTAGAACATGTATAGAATATACATATTACAGAAACATTGCTTCATAACCAACAGTGGTGAGTAGATAGGTGAGCAGTATTAATTTTTTGCTTCTTTTCTGTCATGATAACACCAGGCATAGTAAAAAAACCTAGCAATATCTAGCCGCCAGCGTTATCTGGAATTAATAACAGGCTTTGTACCGGTTGACCACAGTTAAAAATTAATTTAAAGTGCATGGGTGTGGTAATTACAGGTCGTAAAGACTACACTATTGAACAGATGAATCATACCAATTTGCATTTTAATATCTAATTTGGCTCTACACAAGGTAGGTTCTGTCGTAAGTTATTGTGAGGTAGAACGAATTTTGAAGTTTAAACGGATAGTCCGATTCTGGTGAAACAGAGTTAGAATGTTACTTCATATCAAAATTTCGAAGAAATCCCTACCTGTGTCACTTTAGAGTTGACTCATACTTTATTTATATGAAATGTCCATCTATTATCGATCTGTTAGTCACAATAACGACACTGTAAACCATCAACCTTATCAATAGCTATATCATTTTAAAAGACGGGTGTAGAGATGTGTTGTGATGTGCCATTTACAAATAGTTTCAACTAATAAATCAGTAGGTAAGTAATATTTAAAAATGGTGTAAAAATAATTTTGACTTTAGTTTTCTATGTGGTTAAACGAACGGGCATATCATTTTAACTATTATGCTACACATAATGGCGATCCACAAATACAATTATAGGGAACTTTCGGTGTATTTGGTGTTCAAAACCAATGTCATTGATAACACATTAGGCCTCTAACGACGTCCTCAAGCTTAAAACATTACAACAGAAACGATAGTAAAAGCAATTTATAATATTTAATAAAAAAAAGTAACATAACGCCTGTAATCCCCGAAGGGGTAGGCAGGGGAGTGTAGTAGATAGACCCAGTTTCACCAGTTACGTTTATGTCCCATGGAGTAGATGGTAATATAATATTTAATAGTGATATAATATTTAATAGCAAGTCAAATGATATTTCGTTAAACTTGGTGCCCCTACTCGCAATTACCGACGCTTTTTTATTAAACTATCTAGTAATGAGTATCTAATCTTGCCTACAACATCTTCTTAGATTGCTTTCGTGTCCTATAAACGATAAACCTGTAATGTGTTCGGAACCGTGGACTTATAAAATTATAAACGCAGAATAACTTACGCACAACACTGGAGCCGGGTTTCTTTTAATTTAAAAAAAAACCATAGGTACCGCTTAATAAAAGGAAATTTACTGCTTAAGCTTGAATACGTTAATTATTTTTCATTTAGTCCGTAAGAGATTGTACAGCGTCGTTTTTCTTGACAAACTTTTAAAAAGAGACCACGCCCTAATCTTGCCACCGGTTTTGATTGGTCGTGCATTCCTACCGTTTCAGTGCCGGCTTTGTTTAAAGAACCATTCAAATTAGCAATGAAACGCTAACGTTTTTTGTTGTTATTACGCTTTAGTAAAAAATGTAATAACATTCGATACGGCACTAAACAGATTCGCGGCACGGCCTCGCGTTGGAAAAAAAGGAAATCGAATAAAATTGAGAGTAGGTACTATGCCGTGAGTTTCTAAGTTGACTTAATACATTTAGTCATTTGATTTGACCAAATTATTTCTTTTCCAGGCAACAGAAGCAGGTCATTTTCGAATATAATTGAGAAGTTCATTTTAGTAGAAATTAAAATCAAATGACACAAGAATTAAAAAGCAAATTATTTTAAAAAAGTAAAATTCTCGCACTGCCCGAGGTTCATCCTCTTTTCCACTTTTAAAATAAACATTACCGATATCTCGCTCATTTTACTGAACTGCAAGAGAGCATATTTGTTGAATACCGAAAGTGTAAATGAACCTTAACTCATTTATTCATACGTAACTTTCTAAATTCAATTACCGATGTGGGCATACATTCAGCCAATTAGACGACTACCCTCCCTTAAATTCCTTGTAATAAAACACTTAGTAAGATATTTTCCACAAACAATGAGGGTAGGAGTTCCCAGTTACTCCTTTGGGGGTAGAATGTACCCCATTTGCGTACAGCACTCTGCTAATTAACGGGGTCTTGGCAAGACTATCGTTGATAGGATTCTGTTTATATTTAAACGTTATGCATATGTACTGTATACATACTAACTTCCTACTCCGTACAATTATTGTTAATATAATCGACATGTTGAATTAAATTGGTCATATAAAAGTTTTCGGTCTGAACATTTATATTACCAGTGAATACAATATGTAATTTAAAAGTACAAATATACCGAAATAATATAAGTACATACAATATATTGATGAATGTGGAAGAAGCACGGCAGATATGTAAGGATAGGGATATTTGGCGCTCTATGCTCTCTGCCTACCTTTTAAGAGACTTGGCGTGAGGATATGTATGTATGTAAATGTATGTAAATGTACATACATATCCAGTTAAAAATAAAGCTTGATTGTGTACTTGTCAAATGTTTAAATGCAGTCAATAATTTGTACATACTGCTTTATAACGAAATGTCATAACAAATTGACATGGCTCATCACATCTATTCCTACATGTATTCACAGTTCGAGCGATTCGCGCGGTCGCCCAGACTGAAACTAAATATTTGTCAATGACACTAACGTTTACCCCGTCGACAACGCTTTCACAGGGTCGTTGCACAATTGTTATAGTAGTTAAGCCTCGGTACTTCATTTTCCCATTTACTCTTACACTTATAGTAGAATAAGAAAATTCCAGAAGTGACTCGGAGTCTAGTTCTGGGCCCGATGTATGGTAATAAACGCACCACGTATTCCATAGTGGAACGTAAAAGTAACTGGTAATTCCCATGCCTACCCCTTCGGGGATTACAGTACCTTTATACTTATCATAGCCACTCATAGAACTAATTCGTATATGCGTTCGTATCCCGAGACTATATAAAAAAAAATATTTTTATGTAACTAGCACACTACACATATAAAATGTTAGCTTATGATGGTACATTCCGATATCCCTACTTATATAACTGTGTGGTTAGCCTTGAAAATATACGTCCGCTGACACTTTTGAAGTAGGTACGCCATATGTTTGCACTCAGAACACGCTTCTGAGGAAGATAATTTGGAAACCTTTTTTCGTTTCTCACTTTAATGCGTTTATATCGTGAGTACCGGCTTCTGTTGTAAGTACATATTTTTCTGTCGGTTGCACATATTTTTATTTTTGCGAAGAAAAATGACGGTATGTACCTACAATAAAAATGTGTTTTATACAATATTTTCTTTATACTAAAGTTTCGATTCATTGATAGTGAATTATTTATAATTGTTAATGAGAATAAAGTTTGTTAAACTTCATTAAATTGTACTCTGGAAATATAATGTACCTAATTCTAGGTGACGTATCAAGTGTCACCTGTTAACACTAGTGAACTAATCTTAAGGAAGCTAGGTGTAAATATAAATAGAGAAAAAAGTTGACATTAAAATTACATCAACAATATTTTCCTCCGACGAAGTTGAAGACGAAAGAAAACACCGCAAACGAAAGAGCGCTATCTTCGAAAAGTCACGTACGCAGAGCTCCCCGTGTAACTTTTATACTAAATCTAACCTCATTATTCTCATACCAACTTGCTTTTAAACTAGCTAACTAAAGGTCAAATGTGTTATTAGTGGTCAAAAACTCCGTGAAATTTAAACCCTGCATTGTTTCCCATGTTTATTTCTTACAGTCTATTTCGGTGACTATGGTAGTTAGTCTAATCTACGTATATATTACTTATTCGATAGTAATGATTATTAACTTATTTGATAGATGTAGCTATCTGTAAAGCGTTAAATTCGATCGTATAGGCTGAAAATGACTAAGAACAAATTCTCTTTTGATCATCGCATACAAGAAAAAACCATAGACAACACTCGTGTTTTACTCAATTACTTATTCAGACGTTCGTGTTTCGTCGTTTATAAAAAATGTGACCTCATTATTCTCACGCTCACTTCCTTTTACACTAGCAGAACTAAAGATCAAATGGGTAGCTATGATTGTGAAATTTTTGGTAGTCATGTCTCTCACGGCATGAAATCGTCCAGTAATGGGTTGTAATGACACTTGGCGACACGCACTGCTCTCTCATCTTGTTCCAAATGTTCGTTTTATTCTTGTCATAAAACCCGACACGTTACAAACTAACATATTGTGTTTGATACATTTTACATATGATTATGTAGGTATACAATTTTTCCTGGAATTCAATATTTTGGGAAAGAAAACGGGCGTTCAATGAAGTTTTATTTAATACAATTATCACCAACTCTTTTATCGGACACCTGTTGAGTATATTCAAGGGATAACATTTACTAACTGATAGAAAAATTTGAATCTCATATTCATACACTTCGTGGTTGGTCGTCACAAATAAGAAAACAACAAAGTTGAAGTTTTTATTGACGGACCCTCCAATATTTCCTCCTTACTTATAAATTTCATACATGGAACGATTATTTACGGCCACCAGTATTTAAATAATTCATATGTTCTTACCGTCTATTCTGTGCGACACGGACCGGCGACTAATACATATTTAATAAACCTATACCCCTCGTAATAAAGACAACGGACGGGTCTCGAAGAGAAACAGAATAAACTCAGATATTTCCAGTACTTTCAACGCAACTGCAATAGATTTTCTGTAGTACTTTTCATCGAGACATCTAAACTTAATGTTTATGTAAGCTTAGTATCGGTCGGAAAAATATGAGTCACTTTTTTCTACGAATTATTTTAATACAAAAAGTTTTCAGAATAAATGTATAACGCAAATCGCAAATGTAATGTAGCTCAGGGGCAGTATATAGATACTACGACAGCGAAAACCCAAGTCAAGGCGTTAGAATTGCTACGTTGTTTAACAAGATCAGAGTTCACTATGACAACATAATTAAATTTGCTTACGGGTCGACGTACTTAAATCTTGTGTAAATCACCGACACACTCTACCCGTATTTCAAAAATGAAGTTACGTTAGACCAATCAATAACCATTAAGCCACAAGACGGTATAAACTTTCAAAACATTATAAGACAAAATTACTTTGATATCGACACGAACAAAAGGACCTTGTCGATGTATAATGGGATCCGGTCGTCATGAGAATAATAGCTAATTTGTTACAAATAAAAAAACCTGCAAATGGGCCTTAAAGCTATAATAAAAACAGAGATATGGCTCCAGTGGGTCGGATCGAGAAATGAATTTAGATTACAGGTTAACGCCGGCTAAATGTGGGTTCGACGCTTCACCTGTACTCGAAAAAACATCAGTAACGATGATGGCACACATGCTAGTTTTTGGGTAACGATTTAAGGTAAGATTGGGTTATTGAAGATGGGGAATTCAAGTATAAGTAATCTAAAGTGCACATTTTATTTCGACGATTTTTAATAGTCATAAGTGAAAACACTGGATACTTAAATACTCAATAGTTTATATTCTCAATCCATAAATATAGATCACATTGATGAAACGTAACATTTCTGTATTTCTTCTTATTACTTATTATCACGATATCGTCACAGCAGGTCCTTTAGGAGATAGGCAGAGAGCAACGACTGCAAAACATTCAAGGCAAGAATGAATAGGCATTTTCTAGGTAAGCGTGCCATTTACATTCTAGATTGCATCTCACTTTTCATCGGGTAATATTGCAGCCAAAAGCGAACCTATTGCTGAATAAAAAAATCTGTATCTTTACAGACCGGACATACTACTTCGATATTCATCACCCTTCATACTCGTACATCGCCGATACAACTATACAAATCTCATAAGAAAGTCAAAATTTGAACCCAATATTATTTACTTCTTTTCTTTTATCACATTCAATAACGACTATTCAATGCATGCGAATGCTGATTCACACTGAAAACATAAATACCGTTTTTGAAATGCTAAATATATCTGTAATCGTCCTAAAAAGATCAACGTGCCAGCCAACACCTCTTCAACTGTCACGCGACAGGCCATTTTGGGAGGACGGCTGTCATTCGCTCGGCTCATTGTGTATGTATTTGGTTCGAAATACACGGCTAATTTCCAACTCGATGTTTACGCTTTATAGACATGTGATTGTTCATATTCCGTTTTTGAAGGTTTCATCCTCACCCATCCGGATTTTCAAGGATTATTAATACTTCGAAGGGTCTCTTTTCCTTTTTTAATTCACATCCTTCGGTGGCCAGTAACGTTTTTTCTGTTTAACATATCAAAATGTTTACTATTTACATACCTACTGTTTAGAATATCATAAAAACACATATCAAAATTTATTTTTACGCCATTTGAATCTGATAGGTGAAGGCAATAAATTCTGAATACTTAGTTTTAATTAAAAAGTTATGAACAAATTGGTGTGACGAAAGTTATGGACGTGACTCAATAAAACGATACATATAAATTTATTTGCCGACGAAAGAGCTGCGTTAATTGTATACTAGTTACAATCCAGCAGGGAGTCGACTATTAAAGGGCACTAAAAATGTAGGCTCTTGATTAAAATTAATAAAATTTAATTGAACTAACGCCGTAGGCTGACATTGTGTTAAAAATATCGAATGGCCAGTCGTGTATCAGGCGATGACGTGAGTCTGGGTGTAGCGTGACAAATCACGAACTATTTCTTTGTATGCCTCCTATTATTATTACTTTGAACTACTGTTTTGAGTAATTTAATATTTCCATAACCACATAGCTTTTTATTTTTTTACATTATCAGTCCCTTTTATTAACTATTTAGGTATATACATATGTGGCTCAACACTTATTCTATGATGG
>DWEE01000838.1:0-15114 GCA_018245755.1 Parelbella macleannani | reverse complement strand
ACCACCTATTACAGGAAACTTATATGTAACTGGTGAAACGTGGGAGTGTACTACACTCCTCTGCGTATATCTTCGGGGCTTACAGGCGTGATGTTACGTCTCACGGTAAAAAACTTTATACGATTATGTTGGCTTTAAAGTAATATTATTTTCTCATAAATAACCAAACTAGAATAAGAATAGCTATGCGGTAGTGGCACCTACCCTGTAAGAGAACTGGCGTGAGGATATGACAAGAATGAAATATTCCTAACACTCTTATGCTGCGCTCCAGGAAACTCCAACATCGATAACGGAGGAATTAAAGATACATTTAAAATACCTCTGAATATCGCCTCACTTTTTGAAACATTAATAACAAAATTCAGGCAGGAGTATTCTATCATTTCGAAATAAATTATTATAGAAGTATTCAGATCGCTGGCTACACTTAGGTATAAATCAGAATATTTCAGCAAAAGCTCAAAGGAAACAAACAGAACAAAATAAAAGTAGAGAGCAAACCCGCATGGTATGCGCTGCTGTACCTAATCTACTTAAATTTCTATTAATATTTTGATATCGCGGCCACAAAACGTTTTGTTTGAGCATTCTTTATGAAGCGGGCTCGTTCAAAATGGGATATTGCGTTCAAGTATTCAAAGGGCGGAAAGGGTTTCATAAAAAAGTCACGTTGTTAACACTGTATGTAAAATGACATATGTTATTTTATAATATTGAAATTTTGTTGCTATGAAAATAGTTTTTGAAATAAAAATCCAGTAGGTAGAAAAAAGAAAAGTAAATAAAAAAATTGCACCATGAAATCAAAATCAAAACGTTTTATAAATTCCTGGATGCTGTAAAAAAGGTGCTCTCAGCCTTATCCGTAAGGAGCCCGGCGTGATGTTATAACCATTATTATTATTTAAGTTTCTCGAAGGGTTAACAATGAACATGTAGTGCCCGTAAGTAAATACATAAAACTGTATGTGTATAATATTTTATGTACGCATTTTCTTTACCTGTTTTTCTTACCGACAGCAGGAACCCACTCTCTAAATCGGGATTGGATAAAGTGCGCCGCTAATTTCTCTGGAGAGGCTCGATCCCTCGGGGACGCAACGTGATTGCCATTAATATTGAATGAGTACTTCACGCTGCCCGAATAGAAATCAATTCATTTTGACAGTTTACTTACTTTTCGTTAGCTCATCAATGTCTCACGAGAGACGCGTTTTCACCAATTGTACCTATTTTTTGGTCCCTCACGATGAAGGTGCATTACGGATACTGCGTAGACCGAACAGTAATTACAGCCATATACATGATTGTTTTAATAAAAGTAACAGCATGACTGTAATCCTCGAAGGGGTAGGCAGAGAGGTGTACTACACCACCACGTTTCACCAGTTACGTTTAAGTCCCATGGAATAGGTGGTTAGCCTATTGCCATACACCGGGCACAATTCCAGACTTCGAGTCACTACTAGAAATTCTAAATTAGAACAATCCAATAGTACCCGACCCGGGATTTGAACCCTGGACCTCCCGATCGGCAGTCGCGCTTACAACCGCTCGACTAACGGGCCAGTCATAGTCATTTATTTAACTCAAAATTTCTTATAGCAACTGGGAGTCTGAATTTATGGCATGTATGGCAAAAGTGCTGAAAGGGGGGACCCTGAAAAACCACCTTTTCCATGATGGAACGTAGAATTTAACAAGTGGATCGTAGAATTGTACTTAACTCCTCTGCCTTCCCCTTCGGGGAACAGAGGCGTGGCCTTAAACTATGTTGTACTTTTGTTTAGGTACATAATAACGTTTCTAGCGTGCTCTAACTACTCTCTGAGGTAGATAATACTATTAAAGGTTGCTTTCTAAAGTTATTCCAGAACAGCATGCCCAACATCAGGATTATATGTCAAAACCCCTCAGTAGAGGTATATATCCTGAAGAATACTAACACGGGCTGATGATGATAACTAAAGATGTAAAAGTCTAAAAAATTCAATGTTTTATTATGAACTCATATTTTTTATAATAAAATTACATTATTAATGACTAAGTGTTCACAAGACACTGCATACATTTTTAATGTTAACAAAAATAAATAGCCACGTCCCGTTATTGACATGCGCCACCAAACTTCAAAAGGACTGTGGGTGTAGTCTATTAGAGTCAGGTACTTGAGCTAATATTAGTTGGTAATTATCATCAATCCTTTTTTCGTGCCACTGTTGAACCTGAGTCTCCACTCGAAATAAGAACGGTTAAGACTAAAATAATGCTTTAAAGCACTCTAAAATGTACAGATTTCCTCACTATGTTTTCTTTCAAAGTTAAAGTGAGCGATGTTTAAATTTAATGTGTTTCCAAAATTTCAAGTAAGAAAACCCAATAATACTTTTTCGGACTGAGGGACTGAACTCAAGAATTCTTGTTTAGCATTCACGCTCGCAACCACTAGACCAACGAGGTAGTCTTACAGAAACTCAGTCAATAGCCAAACACAGAATGAAACTCTACTGAAACCTAGTAGAATAATAATGGAGCTGAGTTGTTAACTTCCTGAAGTGTTGAGTCTCTCGGGGAAGGTTACCGCAGTGATTTCACAATTAATTCATTGCGAACCCGAGGAGACGTAATGAACTGAATCCAGGTATATACGAGACACTTAAATCACTTTAGCAACTATTATACGGAGGTGGTATAAAACCAGAAGTGAGTAATTTTACTTCAGTCTGTGTTTTTTTTTTACATACATGATTGTAAATTTGCATATTACATATCTACCTCCAAGGTCGCAGCGGTGCTTAAAGCAATCGCTAGGAGCTCATGAAGAAAGACCTCGTGTAGGTCCGAAATTAGTCGACCCACCCACAAAAAACCTACATGGATTAAGCCGGTACATATATAATAATCATGTGTATAAAACATTTACGAGGCATTCAATAGTAAAATACCTATAATCTGTAAAATGTTTCACAATCACTTAATTTAACTATTTATAGATTCGATGTCATCAGATTAACACAACCTACCCTTGTATCCGCGGATCTTTTAGTCTGTACAACTGTTGCTTCATGTATAAACCGATCCCGTTTTATGTCTACTTCACCGCTAATAGGGTAGGAGAGAGGAGGATGAGATATCTTGGAGATATGCATATGTAACATGTGACCAAGTTAGCAAATCTAGCTGATGAGTATTGTTGCATCGTATCTATAGTATTCTAGCTGACTACTATTGTTTCTGACGCTATGTATGTGAATATTTAGTACTTACCATTTTATTATCATATTTTTATTTTAGTCCTTGTAGTTTATTTCCCCTAAATTATACTATTCAAAAAGAAAACGAAGTAAAATTACTAAGTTTATAAATAGTATCCCTACATTAATCGTCACTAATAGTCATAGAATAGTCACTTTATTCAATAACAGTTAATGGTAGCTTTGAAATTAATTTGCTAATAAATTAGGCTAATTATGTTAAAACGTCTGTTATAAATGTTTTATTTTCCACATAATTATCTAGTTCCTCATGACGTGAATGTCCAGGAACGTAGGACTGAATTGAATCGAAATTTTGTTCCACTTACAGCCGTGAACCGCGAGTTCCTGTATCCGGGTCAACCGCTCACAGAACCGACAATACAGATATCCATTTAACAGTCTTTAAAAATTCTTTTACATATAAATTGCATAGCTCTATTTAATTACTGCGCTGTCACAGTTCAGAGTGGTTTAAAGGTAGAAGGACATCAGGTTTATACGGATAGAGATGATTGGCACTCAATTTTCTCCTAACCTCTAAGGGACCTGTGAGGATACCATGATAAAAAATATCGTATTAATTTAGATTATTTTTACATCGAAACAGAAAAAGTCTTCGTGCTCATCACACAAATATTTATCCCAAATGGAAGTGGAACCAAGAAACCCAACAGAAATAATAAGAGCGCCGTGTGCCAAATACTCTATCATTACAGATCTGATGGTCTTTCTCCACATTCATCTCTCTCTTTTCAGACGCATGCTGCTGCTTAAACGTTCCACCCATAAACCATTATTGACCTATTTGGCGTATGTCGATCTTGGTTTCCCTCGGCACCTGCTTTAATCCACATTCGTATTGTATATCTGTTTTATTATTCTATCTTCTGCCATTCTTTCCCTTTATTGTGCTTTACTTTGTTCTTTCTCTTTGTTATTCTTTGTACATGCTTGTGATTTAAATATGTATTTAATTCAATTGTCGACCATGTCAGCCGAGCTTATATTGGACTTCACTATTGGATTCTATCAGGCAATTTGTTGTGCCGTGTCATCAAATTGGGTCAGTGTATTCTAGTTGCTTTAAAACGTTTCGCTTGTTCTGTTCGGTTGTCCCGTCCAAACAGCCATCAGTTTTGGCGTCACGTCGTATATTATTCACTATACTATTTCTTCAATGTACTATTTTCTGTGTTAAACAACATAGACGTCACATATTATTTATTAATAAAAATATATTTAATGTGTAATGGCATTCTCTGATAGGTTTCATTGGCATATAATGCCATTAGGTGTTACGTACTCCGCTGTATGCTGTTTTCTGAAAGCTAATTTCAGATAAAGATACGTTTTTTAGATTAGTATTAGTTTAATTCTGAAATTTGTTTGTTAAAAATAAAAATAATTTATTGTTTAACGGTACGTAATCTTAGTTTCCTACGTTCCTCATTTTTTTACGTTAAATTTATTTGTCAAAATAAATAAATTGATGTTCTCCAAAGCTTGGCAAAACTAGTACCCCGCACTTGGGTCAATACAAACTATTGCTGTAAATAATATAAAATCAATAATTATAATTTAAAAAATATAATGGCTCTTGATATAGCATTTTCAGGTGAAACATTTATGACGCCGGTAAATCGAAAAACTTTTTCGAAAACCGTTTTCCTAACAGAATTCTTATCCGTTTGCTTTAATGAACTTTTGCGGTTTCTAAGCAAACAACTGAGTTAAAGAGTTTATACGGGCCTCTTTTGAGTGAAATTGAGGGATTTTTTATAAAGAGCGTAAAAAGAGATTTAAAGGTTTCTTTGCATTGAATGCACGTTGTATTTACGTTTCAACTGTATATTCTTACATTTTTATGGCCATCAAAAATGTAATTAGCCGTATATTGTGCGAATAAGAAGATTATTATTATATCCTATGGTCTCTCCAGATCGCTTAGGGGGTGACAGAGAGCACTATATTGCCAAATAACTCTATCCTGCCATATGTGATGTACGTTTTCTGACATTTTATAACATAACTTTGCCGAGCCGCGGTCTCCACTCCGGAACACGCCTACTCCAGCGGTTATCGGTCATTCGGCAGATATGCCCAGCCCATTGCCCCTTCACACACGAATTTTTTTTTGGTTTAATAATTTTGAAAAAAAAACCTAACATCATGCCTTTCATTCCCAAAGGGGTAAACAGAGGAGAATTAATAGTACACCCCCACCTTTCACCAGTTACAATTTAACTATCATGGAATAGCTGATGAGTCCATTACAATAAACCAGGCACAGGGATCAGACTCCAAGTCACTACTATAAATTCTAAATTATAAAATTCTAATAGTATCTACCCGACCAGGGATTTGAATCCAGAACCTTCCGATCGGCATTCGCGCTTGCACTCGCTCGACCAACGAGTTAGTCAGGTACCTATATAATAAAACGACGTGTAAAAAATGAATGTGAGATTCGGCGTAGTTCAAATATATGTGAGATGGAGAACTTTAAAGCTTTTATACATTGTGCTACTGATAAATTAAAAATAAAATTAAAAACCGTAAAAGTATAAAATATAACTATTTGTTACTTAGCATCTAATATTTAAAACATTCTATTTGTGAAAGTATTTTGTAACTATGGAACAGATGAATACTGCGACCTCCCTAATGACTTGATTGATGAGAATTAACGATACGAGGAGGAAGTAAGCGCCTCAGTATAGTACGGCACGTGACTTACTGACCACTAAATGTTATTTATCATTGTGGCCTAAAGAAAGCTTTGTCATTATCAGACAGTAATGATGTCATTCTTTAAATTCAATTCACTATGGGTTCAAATCCCGGTACCTTTGGATTTTTCTAATTTCGCAATTCTAGTAGTGACTCGGAGTCTGGATCAGTGCCCGGTGTATGGCAATAGGCTCCCCACCTATTCCATGGGACGTAAACCGTAACTGGTGAAAAGTGACGATGTACTACACTGCTCTGCCTACCCCTATGGGGATTACAGGCGTGATATTACGTTTTACGCTACAATATATCGCAAAATAACTGTGTTGTAACATGTAATTCCCTAGTTCTATCTTTTGATTACATTTCTTAAATAATAAAAAAATTTACAATTACATTTCTTATCTATTAAAATATTAATCGTAGGTAAATAATATTAATGATTTACTTTAAATGAACGTGGGAGTGTATTATATGTATTTCTCTGTTTACACCCTCGGGGATTACAGGCGTGAAGTTACGTATCTACTATTATTTAAAATAAAATTGTAGAACAACTAAATGATTACAAACTCCGTCAGTGGAACATAATTAAAATTTGGAAGCGAGTTATGGGAGCAATATTAGAACTTAGACGTATTTTATGAACCATTTGAACTTTAAACGAAATTGAGAATTTTCCAAAATTAATCCATTTTCTTTCACCGGATAATTCAATACCTGATTCAGCGTCTACACTGTTTCTATAACAGTTCTCAGGGCGACCCGAATCGAAGCGCTCGATAGTCGAACTGAGCTGTTACACAACGCTTCGATACCCTTAACTTCAGATTTAGTGACTTACGGTTTTACATCGAGAGTTAGTTTATAAAACATGTTCATAAAACTTTTCATTCAATGTTTGTATACCCTATAACTAAGCTTCTTTCCATCTGTGAGCAGGAACATTGGTATAGAGGTTAAAATGATAGTTACATCGTCACGCTCCTCACATCACTCGAATGGTTAACTATAGAATATTATCAGTCTCTGGCATAAAAGAAGCATTGGTCGCTCTTCTATCAGGTGATATCACGACTTTACAAAAACGGTTGGATGCAGTTGCATTCAAAAGGGTCTGAATCGGATGGATTCGTGCAGACCAGAAGTGCATTCCTAAACACCGATGGATGGATCGTGACTCCAGGTTTTTTACGGGCCGACAGAGAGCACCAAGCAGCGAATATCTCTAACCTCCTAAACCTGACGTACTTCCTCTACGATCAGTTCACACTTGAACAATTCTATACAGTTCAAATCCCACCTGCTCCCGTGTCCAATATCCGACAGCTATATCCGGCAAGATTTATGCAAAGCGGCTGACAGCTGCTTACTAATCCAGGTCGATGTTTATTGCTTCTGAACGGTGTAATATATTCGTATTTGGGAGCATTAAGCGACTCGCATTGGTAAGATGTGTTACAGTTAATACTCGTATACCAAACTATGTAACACATTTTAATTGGTTACGTAGAACCTGTCGTAATTATATATGAATAAAAATAATTTTATCTTTTAGAATAATTCAGCGCAACCATTAAATAAAACTCATTTTTATTTACAGTTTAATCCCTTTTAGACTTTATTAAATTATTACAGACATAGTGAAACAACAACAGCTTGTTTGACTAGATTAACAGTTTACTAATAATAATTTATATTAAACCTTTACTATTAAATAACGACATATAAATAATTTTATAATTTAGCATCTAATAATAAAAATATCTTTATAGCATTCTATTAGGTACATATCATTAAATATATCCTGCATTCATTCATAAAATTTTTGAAATCAGAAGGTGATACCTCAAAACGACACCCAGTGTTTTAAGACCAGTGTATCATTAGACGATATTTTATCATTACTAGATATAAATAATGACTCTTAATATATGTTATTTAAATATAAGCGTATGAGATATATTTGTTACATACAAAAATAAATATTAATTTTCTTGGAAAACACTGTTAACAGGCAAGGTTATACGAAACAGGAAACACTAAATAAACCATCCAAAAATCGAACAACTCTTAAATAAAAATGAATTTTTAATGTAAAATTACACATAATAGCACATAAATCGAAATTACGCAATACCAGCTACTTAAGAATCAATAAATCATTACAACATCAACTATTAATTTCGACATTAATATTTATTTACTAACAGTGACATGATTTTTAATCGATTTATTTGGTTTTTCCTGCAATATTCAACAGAAGTACTTGAGGTATCACCTTATCATTCGATTTGAAGCTGATTGTAACATCTGCATTTATAGTGATATATCACTCAGTATGACTAGAATATTTGCAACAGTGTAATATTTACACAATATTATTTAAATATTTATGGTATGTAGTGGGAATGGCACAGTAGAATATGTTACAAGTCCCTGGACACCTTAACAACATTTATTACATCACTAACAAAATATGACATGAAACTTTTAAAATACTGTTCTCATTTTAATGTAATCGGCGGCCATGTTCTTTTCAATCTTTTCCACTATATTTTCGCAGAGTGTATAAAACGTGAGCTACACGTAATAATGTTTTGTAGTAGGTTGTCCTTTTGGATGTGTAATAAAGTGTTCATACAAGTATATTCACACATACCTACAATGTATATCACACGCATAGGTATGTAACAATACCAAAGACGACCAATGCTAACGTCAATACTTCGTAAGCAAAATTTATTTGATTTTCGCATCTATTGTGTAAATTATTTCTAATTTCAAAATCTAAAATACGCATCCAGTTTCAAAATAATGATTTGTATTCTTATATGTACTTATATAAATAATTTCTGCAATATCATTCCTTAAAAAACACAAAACCTGTCGTTAGAAAAACCGCTTGTAAGATGCAAGCAGCATGCCCCGGAATGTCTTACTGGATGTACCTACCTAGACAATTTAATTTCTGCAAAATTCACAAATCTTTTTGTTCTACGCGTCAATGTGTTTGCAGATTATTTCATTGGATATAAACGATGAGTCAAGTAGACAGGTTATGGTTGCGAATATTTTCCTCGCGACAGCAAAAACACTCGACCGTGTAATTGCCTCCGCTAATCGAGTTTTTTTGCCAACAGTACCAATGTGGGAGAATTGTGATAAGTTTTCGCAGCGTATGTCGGTGAGAATGCAAAATGAGTTTTATCATTAATCATTGGAACATTAGCAACTCAAGCTGTAACGATACGTATTGAGTATTTTAGGAAGTATTTTCAAAACAGTAAAAAAAATAAAAATTGTACAGCTTTTGTTATAAACATTTTTGCGCATACTTACGAGTTAATTTATTAATAACTGATTATCTTTCTAAGTGGATACCGGCAGTGATCGATAGAATAACTTTTATTAAAGTTTATTCCATAAATTAAAGATTGCGCCAATGTCATATGAACAGTGCTATTTTGCTCCGGGTCGCTACACTGTCAGATATGTCAATATTTCAAGTCTGTTATTAAATGCATCAAAATTAAAAAATGGACGGCGATAATGATTAGAAGCGTTTCGTACAGGTTAAGGGTTTTTACACCAAGAAATAGATATAATATATGTACATACATTGACTAGCATGGTGTAATCTGCAAATAAAATAATATTTAAAATAGCATCTAATACTATTTTCTTTTTACCATACATGACATTTATCACGCAATAAATAAATTGTACAAAAAAATATACATATCTAACCTATGGAATATTTCGGAGAGTATCATTATAGGAGTATCAATATACCCGAGTAATACTTGAGTAAAGCTAACGATATGGCGGAACCCTGTAAGATAAATGATTACATCTACGATAGAGTAGTAAACAGACATAGGAAACTTCAACATTTGGTCACAGATTGGTCGGGAAGGTCGAGCAAAATGCAAAACATTAGAAAATAAATCTCTATAAACAAATACATTACTCGACTCTGAACCGTACGCACATTTATTGTCTTTACATGCATATTTTAGTATTACGAAACCTATTCTAACGGGTACCCTTTCACAACACCTCGTGCTTGTTTGCGTGTGTTCTTTGCGGCCAGGACAGAAGTAACTGTTCATCCGCCGGCCGCTCTATGTGATTATTTTCAGAGAGAACGGGGGAACATGACATTGTACCCAGCAATGCTCCGCTGGAGCGAGAGTGCTGACGACAGAGCGGGCGACGCGTCGGAGACTCAGTTTCATCAGACATGGCCCGAGTTACAGTGATACGTGGTGACTGACGACGTCGCCTTTCCCTTCCTACTCCCTCTTCTAAACCGAGAGCTCGTCCGAGGACGACATGTGGTGGCGCGCGTATCAGAGGTATAGCCGATGTACGCGGACGAGGCACCTCGTCGTCCTGTGACTCTTGTAGAGTATTACAAGAAGCAGCTCTTTGTGCCGGTCGTTCTGAGCCTCGGAACCCCATAGCCGCTGCATCAGATAACCTCCGCGTGGTTGGCGGTCGTATGCAACCGGAGCCAGCTGACAACGAAGGTCGTCTAGACCCACAAGCACTAGGCGTCCGAGCTTGAATCTCTTGTGTCACTTCACTTTTTGTCATCCGTTTTCTCCTATAGTTTCGTAAGGAATCCCGGAGTGCTCGGCTTCGAATCCCATACAGTATTCCATTGACTGGCGGCGCTGCTGCTAGAAGAGCAGCAGACAGAGCAGCTAGTGGTTGTGGGGGAACGGCGACGGCTGGCCATATGAGGATACAGTAGTAAGGAAAGTACAGGATAGCCAGCGATCCTAGAGGTTGTAGAACAGCAGACAATGCTCTTCGACGTGGGGGTGGAGGCGGCGAAAAGGGGTTTCGTTGATGAGTTACCGTGACTTGAGCTGATAGGGTCACCTCGTATATAGCAGCTGCGATCCTGTGGCGGTGGTATCGGGCTATTCGAAGAATTTTCAAACTGCATAATAGAACTAATGCAGCAGGTAACAATAGAGTTAACAATGCATACAATAGGCAGAATCCAAGAGCAGATGGCCCCGCTCCGCAATCAGGGGCACAGCCCCCCAAACCGGTGCTGTAGGTCAGTGGTGGCTGGGCCGCTGCCAGGGGCGCGAGCAGAGCTGCAGTCGCCACCCAGCCACCAGCCACACAAATCAACACCTGTAATTGAAACAGTAACATTCAATTATTTTGAATTACATTGAATTGAAAATAGTTATTTCTTTATTATTTATACAAATAAATTGTTTAACTTTTCATTCCAAAACATATGTGTTCAACGCATTCGAATACTTTGACCCTATTAGACCCGTTTTCTATTCTACAAGTTTGCAGTATATATTATAATTTTTAAAATAAACAATAAAATATTCCATATATTCTTAAAAAACAGCAAAGTATTATTCACATCATCTAATAATAAAAACAGTAATCACGAAATATTTATATTTAATCCTATGTTCACACGTTATGTATAATCTAAATTAATCTTGTCTAACTCTTCTTTTATACACACAAACACGCACACGCACACACACCTTTTTCGCCGAGACAATAGCAGCATAGTGCAGCGGGGCAGCTATGGCGGCGGCGCGGTCCGCGTGCAGCCCGCACACGGTCCACAGCTGCAGCGGGTGCAGGGCGTGCAGCAACGCCCCGCACGCGCACGCGCCGCCGCCGCACAGCGCCGCGCCGCTCGCCAGCGCCCCCACCGCCCCCAGGTGCACCAGCAGCACCGACGACGCTGATGCCGGCTACAACAAACACGCTTTTATTTATACCATTATTAAATATGTGCCATATCCCTCTCAACCTATGTGGAAGGACATGCCCAACAATTTAACAATAAAAAGGCTGGTAAAAAAACAATACACGAGTGAACCGCACTGCCTCGTTGGTCGAGTGGTTGTAAGCGCGACAACTGTATAAGATGTCTTGCGTTCAATCCCCGGGTGACACAAAATATTATTTTTTTTTTCATACCATAATGGTATTACAATAAAGTTATTCTATATAGCGTGCGTGATATCAATAACTCGATCGTATATTTTCAAAATTCACCGCTTGTAACTCATCCGGCGACCGAACGACACTGAGTAATTAAGTAACGTCTACGGCGATCGGTCATAGGTTCAGTGTTGCTAATTCGATGCCAGATAGAAATTTAAGCATAAATTAAATTGATTTTACAACTACATTATTTATTAATACCGCTATCTGTATTCTACAAAGCAGCCACTAATTAAACCTTTCGCGTTCAAAAGATCAACGCCCTCATTTGAATTTCCTTTTTATCTATTTGTTTTTGATAAACGCTCTCCTTTCAGCGCCACTCATTTCGGTGTCGGACAAAGTCTTCTTTAATTATCGAGAACACGCCAAAGGTTAGCTAAACATACATAGAAATTACGTTTCATAACAGTGTGGGGGTGGCTTGATGAAATATTCATGCGGGGTCTCTTTGCTGAAAGCGCTGTGCCACGTTGGTAAACTTTCCCGGGTAATACGAGGTCGCGCCGAAAAATTACAAACGGCATAATGGTTACCATGTTGTAAATCGAGATAAATAACTTCCAGGTACGTCATTGGAATCATTGTTTTAGCCAGGAACAATCGAGTGCAATAAATCAGATGACCTGCGAAGTTTTTATTAAACTATTTCCGTTTCATCGTCAGACTTGGGATTTCCACTGCTGTTTAGCGCTACTCTTGTCCTTTTCTTTCCTAATCCAGCGCTTCCCGCTGACTTCTTCAACTGGTAAGCGGGCGACTGACGCTCCTTTCATCGAGACATTTCCGGTTAACATTGCATAATTATTTCAATAGCCGTCCAGGTCACAGGTAGAATTAACCTCAAGATTACAGGTGCACTGTAGGTAGAAATAGAACGCTTATAAACGTTTTGCCTTGCTGGAAAAATATTATCTATAAAACTAATTTGAATTGGTTTGTCCATACCAAAAGAATCAAATCCAAAAAGAGTATCATAATATAAAATATCATAATAATATTTATACAATATATCCTACAAGGCAATATTTTTCCTTCGTATTTTTCAAATTCTTGTATAATTTACCATATATAAAATAACACGTTTATGAAGCTACATAAATCTCCATCCCTCGAGGCTCATTACGAGATATATGTAAAGCCGTCAAGAAAATTGTTATAGAACAGAAAATCTTCACATATGAATAATGACTTTTATGACCTACATTGTAATAATTTTATAATATTGTGGATTCAGAGGAGAATTGCGAGGACGTGAACATGACAGGTAAATCGTAAGGGTTTACTACACTCCTCTGGCTACCCTTTGTGGGAAATATATTTACTATTTCCCTTACGGGGTTGGCAGCGACGTACAGATGTAAAGTTTAAAAAATTTGCGAGGAGATACAGCACTGATTTCATTACTATTTTGCACTACATTGTGATACATTGATCAGTTGTCCAATTAATATCTACTAATTATAATCGCATAATTTAAATGGCCTTGACTTATAACTGCTTTTCAGTGATGAATATACTCAACACTGTATTTTTGGCGAGTTCGTATTTAGGTCGCGATAAAGTATTTTACGCCGTATTTGTAGGTTTAATATCTAATTAAATAATGTAATCTATAGTATAGTCACTGGCATCTATTAAAAGTACCGACAACTGGACTAAATTAGGCTAAGAAAAAAATATTCTGAACACAAGCCCTCTTTGAATTTGAAGGTTCTTCCACGCCTTCGTGCCCTACCCCAAAAAACAAAACAGCTAGAGTTGAGCTTGCCCATCACTGTTCAAAATTTCATTAAATAATAACATGTAGAATAGATTATATCAAAAAGCTCCAGCGTTAAGACAAGGGGACAAAGAAATGAATATTCAAGTGGGTTAGACGAGAATCGCATACAAAAAGAATATAGCATCCGGTAGCGGATGCAACAAAGGCGTTCGTTTCCTACAAAACTCTGCATCCTTTCACAGTCGCTTTTCTCGCATATAACGAGTGTTACATGTTTCCGTTCTAATACGTACGTGTAGGTTTATATTTCACATTTTGTTCTATACATTTTACCTCGACTATACTCTACCATTACAGTATGAATTTTGAGCAATGCAAGTGCTAAAGGAGATGAAAAATCATCTGTCTTGACCAAATAGGTCAGACATAGCAAACGAGGGAGACAGAAGTCATTTGGCAATACATATGTATTCGATTGTACTCACCAACATACACAGTGAGAGGAATGTATTAACGATATAACAGTAATAATAATTATTATAAAATTTATCCAGCTAACAGTCAGATGAGTCGTTTCACAGAAAAAACTAACTAACGCCTATGGATATTTGTAATCTGAAACAAACCTTTTTTGTACGTTTCATAACGAGAACTTATATAATTCAGAAGAACTTATTCCACTCTTGGTACAGGCGCATTGAAAATATAAATAAAATTGCCTAGGTCTATAAACTATATACTACGTATTTTGGAACGAAATACATAGTTAACAAGAATTAGCAATAAAACAAAACTATTAGGCAATTGAAAACTAGTTTCAGTTTATAGTTAAAAAATCGAAAACATTCACACTGAAATATTTGTAATACCTCTCCTAACTATTATCATACTCGTACAAATTACCATGATAATTCGGCATATACCTACGTATTTAAAGCGTGAGGTGAGGTTTAATTACATATATGTGAAATTTTTGGTTTCCACACAACGCGACAATCCCACAAAACGCGAGGAATTTTCTTCATTAAAATATTTACAATCAGAGCTACAGACAGCAACAAGTGCTTTGGGACTTAACTTAGTGGAATGAGTAAAAAGTATACACAATTTGGGTGTGATACATTTAAAAACCCCCTTTTGGTGCTTCCAGTGACTACACTAAACACGATTTTAGGACTCAAGGAATTCATTAGTAGGAGGAAGGAGTGGGGAGATATCTGTGCCCGTGTCATGTAGCTGAGTAACCAAGCACTTTAAGTATCGTTATTAGCATCACCACCAATAATAGTATTTATTGTGTTGTTATGTATTAAGTACATGACGCACACCAGCTGGCCGAACTGCACCTAAAGCGGTTCGCACTGAAAATCAGTAGCCGTGGGTTTCCGCGGT
>DWEE01000837.1:0-15125 GCA_018245755.1 Parelbella macleannani | reverse complement strand
GTGTAGTACACCCCTCTAGCTACCCCTTCGGGGATTACAGGCGTGATGTTACGTTATAAACGAAGAAAGGCAGAACAGGTCTCTAATGTTCGAACAAAGGAACGAACTGTCAAAAAACTTCAGTCACATACACATAAATGTTTATTCTAAATGATATTCGTTGTTCCACATTTATTGTCGCTTTAAAAAAAAATTCTAAGCTTATAATATTAATACAATACAATTCTATATCTCAGTAAAAAGAAAGTTTAATGACAATAATTCAAAAGCACATAATAAAGGAACTTTCCACTTTCCATTAAGGTATTTTGTAGAACGTTTATAATCCACCTCCAGTTGTTGAACGGGAATTCAATAAGACGAACAAAAAATCACATGGGACATAAAACAACGTACTGATAAAGAAATATTCTAGAAATAGACATATGACTGACATGTTTATTGTGGAATGTGCGAGTGCTGTTTATAGAGTTGTCTAACCAAAGTGGTCAGACGCAGAAACGCTTTATTCGTTTTTATTTGGTTATATTAGTAATAACCGCAGGTACTTCCTATAACTCATTCATCACAATGGTTATATAATTTTCTAATATGTACAAGTACCTTCGATGACAAGTAGGATTTCGAAACTTTAGTTACTAGATGACTGATAAATATATATCCTACTAACAAAGACAACATCACACCACAAGACAATAAATTTTCTTTCTCATGATCATGAACGTTTCACTCATGGCGAAAAAGGTTGAGGCCTTGCTCATCACAAAACAAATATTTGTATACCAGTAAGGTTGATATCAATCTCACAGCCCTTGACTCACCAGTTAGAGTCGTTAATAAATGGGCCAACACCTTAATTCCTACAATGTAATAGCGTGTGTTCCAGAGCGATTAATATAGTGCCGTACATTGGACTAGTCCGTTCAGCGAATAGGTGATCAGTCACCCAGCCTCGGAAGTCACATTAAGCTGTTGATCCCAGTTACTGTCAGATAACATATGTTAATACACTTGCTCAAAGACTCGGGGACGACTAGAAAAATAACAGATCGATTTTTTTTACTTTACTTTTTTTTGTACTGAACTTCTATAAAATGAAAATGGGTATCATTTGTAACTCTTCTGTGCATCAAATCAAGCTGCTGGATTTACCCATCTAACTTCCACCAGCCTTGAAAATATATAAATCTCTGAGAACGGTATAAACGAAAATTTTAAATAATGGCTCAGTCTGAACTAGCCCCCGGTGTATGACTGGATGAAAGTTAGTGCTACACTCTTCTGCTTACTTCTTAGGCATAACAGGCGCGATGTTACATTTGTTAATATACTATAAACGAAGTCACCAGACGGCCCTAAGAATCGCAGTGTCCTCATTGCAGTATAACTACTTTTTATCACACGGCTACGTTCAACGAACTGTCTGTTCAACAGTTTGTAAATAATTAACGTTAACTCATTCTAATTGGCAAGCCGATAGACAGCTAATGAGTTACTCGGTTGGCGTCATTCGGTATTCGGTACGCCGTTAATTATTCGTCTCACCGCTGACGGACGAACGATGAGTAAAAAACATCATTCACACGTTTCGATGAAATGAATTTTTATTTTATTTACTATTCAACGTTTTCTAACTATTTACCTGTTTACTAAGTAATTTATGTAAATACAAGATTAATTCAAGTATGTACTCGTATTTTTAAGATAACAACACTACTTCGTATCTTTCCTAAATTCTTCATTTCTCGCAACTATCTTGGAGCGATTGACGGAAGCTCCTGAAGAAGGATTTCGTTCGGTCCGAAACTAGTCAAGCCGTGCTTAGTATTACTCGGAGTTGGTGAAACAAGTCACGGTCACATAAACATTTGTCGTAAGTGGATCTAAGTCACAACATCAAACTCACTTATCAATTTAGCGTTGTCGCAGTGCGGATTAATAAGCATTTAATCGCTACAGACTCTATTACCCAGAACAAGGTAGACCAGACCTATGAACATAAATAGAATAGAGTGTATAAATAAAAAAGATTTAATATGACATTGAAATGCTTTATTCAAATGCAAAACAGCAGTTGCGATTTTTGTAAAAGTAATAGGCAGTATAAATAACTATATTGACACTACCAGCCAGGCGGGAAGGAAGGAATAAGTTCGCTATATGTATAAATAACGAAATATTGATTCTCAAAACCATAATTTACCCATATTCGTTACTAATAATCTAGTGATATAGCAACAAAAAAATAAAGCGTAAAAAAATTATTATTTTACTTGGCTGTATTACCCGAGACCTTTGTCTCCCATTTTAGGCGACGCATAACAAAAAAAATACAATGGCGCGAATAGTGTGACAGAGACGTAACCTTCATACATAACCTTCTGATAATGATCCAACCTGCGGCAAATATAAAAGTAACTTGGGTACATGGTTTATTGTTAATGCGAAGTTTTATTCAATATTTTGGTCGGTGGTACATGGAAGTATGTACACATGTTTCGCTCTAAGAAACACGGTCATCGGCTAAAAAACATTCTATACAACCGTCTTCGTTCTCAGCACCAGTAACATATATATGTATGTGACCAACTTAGAACAAATGCTAACTAGACCACAGGTTCATAAGTGGTTTAAACTAAAACGAGTTACAACCAGACAGTCACTAACACAGACTGTGCGCGTAACAAGGTTCGAAGCCGGCTCAGCTCTGTTACGTCCTAAGTCACATAACAGTTCCATCGCAGCTATCTATGCGATTTATCTCTGCGCTAATTGTCCCAAGTCGCGCTGGATAACCGCTGACAGCATCGGAAACTATGTAGATTTTAACAGGTAGGTTTCCCAACTACAATATGTACCTACTTCATAAGTTACGATTGTCTGTTCAATATATATATATTCTAGTTTGCAAGCGCGAAGATTTCGATTCCGGGTTGGGCACTATTGGGTTTTTTTAACATGAAATTCTTGTTTTCCTCTGTCCACCTGTTCAGGGATTACAGGCGTGATGTTACATTACGTTGCTTTCATCAGGGTTGATTGTTTATAATCCAAGTCCCAATTTAGAACAGTGTTTTAGTGAACAAACACTTGATTGCCACGGAACGGCAACTATTAAAAATATAATGCAAACAGAAACGTTAATTTCGAAGCTGATAATGGATTCTGATCAAATGGCATATAGAACTTTCTCCATAACTGAATGTATATCTTTGTTTCATGTACAAAAGCCTCTCCTATACTTCTAACAGTCGTTACAGTTATTACAAGGTTTCGTTTCAAACATCACTTTTTTATTTGAACACTGATAACAGGAAATATGCTTATAATTTGAACTTTAACAAAAAAAAGTGAAGATTCTCGCAATTTTTTCAAATAACTGACATTAAGGTAACGTCCGTTGTTTGACTTTCACTCGCTTACGTCAAAAACAATAATTAGGGATCATCACTTCAATTCGGGCTGTGGTACAAGTGAAAAGCCTGGAGCGATCACACAAATATTCAACATGGTTATTTTTTTAAATTCTCAAGAAATATTGGAATTAGCAAATAATGACAAAGTTTCGGATAAATAGAATAAACACGAATATTGCATATAAGAGTTTAATAATTATTAAAATCATTATTTAACCATTAGCTCTGGACAACCACCCTTAACCAACCCGGTCGTGAATATTTTGAGGAACGTAGTAATTCTTGAATACATTGCTTCAATTTAAGAGAACACTGACAGCATAGTGAACAGAGAACGACCGCTGATAACTTGTTCCCCACACAATGATACTCTAAACTTGTAAAGGTTGCGTCACTCGCGCTACATATAGCTGTGAATTTGACATTAACAGAAAACGCAAAGGTTGCGCCGATCTCTGATCAGCCAAGGTTCCGCCCGTAAATGTCACTTGGCGTTACACGCTAACGTCTATGTTCCTGACATGCTAAATACCTAATGCAGAAAATTATATTCAGTCACGTTGCATATTAACACTATTTATGTATATCACAGACCAACATTGCTTGACTTACTTAATTACATGCGCTCATAAGGCGTTCTCATTTAGTTCTTAGATTTAGTAGTGCGAAATAGGCCACGATTTATTGTCCGATAAGGTATGAATACAGATTAAACATTAGGTATGTGGATTTATTTATTATGTAAACGTAGGGTCTCTACATATTTTGTTCCGTTAACCTGCAATGTTTATTGTTTTTGGTTATACCCGGTTCTTAGCTACTGTATTTTAAAAAGTTATGCCTGGCTTCTGCATATGTTGGAACGTACAACATAACTTCCCGATACTCCCATGGGAATGTGTTACACTCTTTGGCCTACCCTTTAGGGAAAAGGTAATCATGATGTTAAGTAACAATACAAATTCATCAACTTCGCTTCGCTTACCAGATCGTCCTCGAGCCCTAGCGGCCGCTAATAGACCACTTTAGATATCAGTGCTTTAAACAATTTTATCACGCGAATTGCTTACATTATATCTTACAATATAAATTTTATAAGACATTTTTATAATAATTCATAACTATTATTTATTTATAATACTTTTTTATTTCGTAGACACAATAAGGCTTAGCCTAGGACCCAGGTTATATGTATAAGCCAACCCAAGTTTTACTTTGCGAATGCTTTTGAAGTAGATACAAGGATTCAAATATTCTGTAAATGTCAAACCATTTCTGATCTACATATAAACACTGCTCGCATTAACACGTTAAAAAAGAAAACAACTCGATGAACTGCCAGTTTACAGCCGATGTACGGTAATTACTGCTAATGTTTCGTAAAACTTACATTATAGTCACGAAAAATTAAGAAATTGGGACATTTTGTAAATGTATAAATATATTTGAGTATGTGTACTTTAAATTCTGGAATGCCAATGAATATTTCATAAAATTAATTTTCATAGGGTTTTCATAAATTATCACCTAAAAATGTTAATCGTTATTAAGTGCGTAGCCCCCAGCAATGGGAAGCCGAAATCCAAAACCTAACTAGACTCCTGTTACCGAAATCCCCAAAGCCTCTAAAATTACCACACGTGCAACGTAGCCTGCATACATACTATCCGATTACATTAACCGAACATATTTCAGCTACAACTTTCTTAAGAAACAGTAGCAAATCGCTTATTTTTCGATTATAGAGCACATTTCAATGTAGCAAAGGTCACAATTGCATCACCACAGTACTTGAACTACAGCCAAGTGCCGCGCCATTCTGCGACATACACGCCGTCTCAATTGAAGCGTGAATGTTAAAGGAATTCAGGCGCCGTAAAATAAATTAAATGTCGAATTCTAAAATTTATGACTAATACGCTCATTTTGCTATTTTAATTATATACATACAATTATCATTTATAGTACATTTTTCTATTAAGCGTTACATGTAGTTGGTTTTCTGGTTTCGTTTTTGAGACGAGTTAGTCAATGACCGAATCTGTAACATAACCAGCAGCTGGCAAAGCTTACTACAGATTTCGATCAGAAGCTCGAAGACTATTATATTAAGTCCACAGATATATTCCATGGTGTTCGGGTAGTTGGAATATCCATTTGATGAGTTTTTACAGCATCGCCAGCAGCGTGTAAAATGTACAGTCTCACGATACGAACACGTACTTATGTCCAGCTGTACAGATTGTGATCTCTTCACACAATGGGACAAGAGCTTGGACTAGCCATAATAAATATTTTTTGTTGTATTAAAAAGCATGGTAAACAGTCAGACAACCCACCTACTTAAGGTCGCCTACACATATTATGTAGGTACATATGTGAACACAACAAAGCACTTACCAATATTTTGCCAGCTTTGACATACCCTCAATTTAATTTATATATAAAACAGTTCATCGTTATATCAGCAATCACAGAATATCTGCAGAAAATGTGTGGATTATAAAATTATATGAATCCATAAAACCACAGGGAAATATTATATCACAAAGCGTTCTCCAAAGCCCGAGTAATGAAATGGAAATTTTAATATTTCTGAAAGACTTCCACACACCGCTCACATCTCTTTAATATTGCACATTTCGAGATCAAAGGGAGCTAATCTTCTAATAGACTGTTCTGAGTGTAGTCATGTTCTTGTTATGTTCTACTGGTAATCGTAGTCGCGAATTATGAAGTTTAGCCATTTATTATGAAAAAGGCCGGGGGCAGCTAACATAGCAGTATTGTTGGGAAATCTTAGAGATTGTTTTTATTTACTGAATGAATGGGACATAGACATAGGGACCACTGTATGAAAGGGACATCTAATACAACTCTGAAATTCTCCCTGATATTAGCTATAGTGTAGATTTTTAGATCCGCCATTCAATCGTTTAGAATCACTTAAAGTTATACCGTTACCAATTGACAGTTAACTTTATTTTCATAGGGATTTATTAGCATCTATTTTTGATTTGTTTATAAATTAGACCTTTTTATTTTTACTGTTTTGGCTTACAAGTTACCATTTAAAAATGATATGTAAGTCATGGGAAATAATCTTTTTAAACAGAACATCACTCTCTCCAACAAAACAATATTGGTCCACACCAACATTGTTTTGTTATTGATATTTCAGATGAATTAAATGATTACCATTGATAAATCACCTAAGATTGGCCGAAGACAGAATGACGTGATATCACCTCGTCGGTGACACCCTGACAGCTTCACAACACAAAAAGAAAACGTGCGATCATCATAAATGAAGAATATGGAGAAGAAAGACATAATGTCTACAAAGCAATGTCCCATCACTTAGCGGGCAGTACAGAACAGTCACGATTGCACTCCAGGAATGCCTTCAAACCGCCCATTGATATTTTTACACGATCGGTGCGCAGAATTGAATCACGACTCGCGCTCACACGTAACTGGTTCAGCTACCATTGGTTTCTAACAAAAGTACAACAGTTGAAAACGAAAAAACATGTAAGGGAAAACAAACATGTGCATCGACTAGAACAACATGAAAACCATTAATAACGATTTAATATATAGAGGTGTATAAATAGAAAAAAAATTTGAAAAGAATTAGTTTAAAATTGCAAAGATTATTAATTATCTTAAATTAGATTATTCATTCGTGATTATTTATGAATAACAAAGACAGTAAATATTTATTTAGATATTCACGAAAAGATTTGTCAAAATCAAACGCCGTCGAGTTACAGTAGTAGGTACGGCAAAGATCCCAGTTGAAAGTAAATGATAAAGCAAGGTTAAGTTTCTTTAAATTTATTTTGTATTACTCTAGTATAACCTGTTCAAGCGGTTTATTTATGTAATTTTTGGAGTACTGCCAAGAATACTAAGTAGTTTGTTTGCGAGTATATTCATAGTTACTGAGACAGTGAGAAGTTGAGTTTGTTTTCCATTTAAATACTTGGAAAATTAATTTCGATTGAGATTCTGAAGTAGGCAAGCTTCAGGTTTAGATACTTTTGTATGTTTGGGCCCCGATGCAAAACCTATTATCTAATGATTTTCAGCTTCAATAACCAAACGACTTAACAATTAGAATAACCACGGTTAACAGGTATATTTATTGAATAACAATAATCGCAACCCAATAAATCGGTGGTGTTTACCGCGCTTCAAACTTTAGAACGTATTGTGTTTAAAAATAATCTACAATAACCTGAAAAAACATTCCTTGAACTTTAAAGAAACTGGCTGATTTTAGAATTTTCGTCTCGCCCTCAAATTTATTTTGAGGAAATAGTTCCTACGATTAAATATAACGTCACATAACGTAAGGAGAAATATTATGAGGAAATGTACATGTGTTAGAGTACTTGTTTCATAAGGTTCTCAAAGGTGCTTAGAGTTTGCGTTACCTTTTGATAAGAGGCCCTTAGCCCAAGAGTGGAACGAATAAACCTTTGATGATGATTTTAAAAGAAGCAATTGGTATGTGAAACTGTAGAACTATGAATAAGTCAATAATAATTATGTGATTATATTTGCCGATATCATAATTGTTTTTTACCGTATTTTGGTCTCACGGATCACAATGAACTAACAGCTTTCTATATTATTAAGAGCTTAAGCCCTCTAAACTCAATCTGAAATAATTTCATTGACCTAAAATATTCTTGACGAGTTAAAACTTAGGATTAAGGAAAGGCAGCTTATTTGTAATGAGAGAGATAGAGAAAGTGTGAGCACTGGAAAGGAGGCCGAAAATGCAATTGGCTAACTTAGAATCTTGAATATTTCAGCAACTAATGTGAGCTTGGGTCTACACGAAATCCAATATGGTTCTCTTCAAATAAAATTGCGGTCTCCAGGGTCGAATTGTTCGAGATCTTTCGGAACGTGTAAAACGCAGACAGAACTTTCTTCCAAAAGGTCTCAGGGAGTTGATATATGCCTAACATTGGATTATTAAAACACCTTTCGTATTCAGAAGCCAGTAATTTCACGATTTTTTTGCTATAGCTTGGCATATGTCGTCACTTTCTAACCTTATATAGAATTATCGATGTTTTTAGACGTTTTTACATTGTTGCTACGAAACTAACTCTATATAGGCCGCAGCAGTTAACCTCTCCAACAGCGATATTATCGTCTCGTCAGTAACATAACTTTTTATATAGCCGTAAAGTTTAATATTCTTAAATTCGTGGGAAACGCCAGGTAGGGGCGCGGCCTATCTAAAAACCGATCTTAGGCAACCTGTTGCTTGATGAAGCAGGGTTGGGAGTCGGATTAAAATGATTTGAACTGGATTTATTGGAAAAGATTTAGAGCTACGAAGTGGTAGGATATTTTTTGTTTGGAAACTATGATTAATTATATTTAACTCAAACTATTCGGCAGGTTACTTTTTCGGGTACAGTATTTATTTAAGTTTTCAACTACAACTTTCAAATAAGATATTCGTCGAGCAGATTTGCGTCGAAGGTTTTTGGATTGTCGCCATTTTGACTTTGAAACATATTTAGACCACATTAGACAAAGAAGGTAGCTGTGAAAAACACGACTTAAATTTCACTATTTCCACTCAAAATTATGAATCATACCTACTTTAATTCGTAAAGAAAACTAATACAAATATAAAACTATTATTGAAACTATATATTATCGAGATAAATGTAATATGTTTTTCCTAAAAGCTTATTATATATATACAGTCCTGTCGAACACAGCCCTGAACCTTTGTAGCCCGCAAATAGGGTTGTGAAATAAAAATGAGATGCAAAACTGTCCAGTCCTGCGACAGGCGATAATGCCTCAAGTTCACCGGGAGCTTAAAGGGATACATAAGGGCGAGTTTACATGTGGTATGAAAAAATGTAATTTAATATTTGTTTTCTTGGTGTCTTTTACCACGCCGCATTTGGACAAGAATGTAAAAGACAAGCGATTAAATTACCGGTAGATCCCTTTACTCATAAAAGAGAAAACTAATTCTAAGCAACAGTTATTTGACATTAAAATATTAACCGCCTGTGAAAATCCTGTCATTTAAATAGCTTTTGTTCTAACTTAATCAGATCCTATTAAAAACCAAAATACACACGGAACTCACCTTTATGCCTAGTAATTACCTATAGTGAATGCCAATATACATCGTATACTATATACACACACACCTGATAAGCTCTCAGAAAATGCTATATGAGAGTTTTTCTATGTGGACCCAACTTTATCAGATTACGATGTGCGGAGGGAAGGAGAAAAAGGTCGGAAAATAACGTCATGTTAAATGACACCTTTGGAAATGCTTCTAAGTATTTACCGGAAGCAGTGTTTGAAAGAAGCACGCAGCTACTCAAATACATAAAACTCAACACTAAAGGGTAATACGGATCAGTGATGGATTTAAACATCCATATAAAAAGACTGGAGAGTTCTAGAAGGAATACCGACAATCGGTAAATCATTTGTAGGGAGATTTGCGAAAAGTTGGACAAATTACTTTAAAAAGGCAGGTAGCAGTTGGGTGGATCAGCGAAGGACCAATTGCTGCGGAATACTTTAAGAGAGGCCTATGCCCAGCAGAAGATAAAGATGATATCGAGAGACTACGCCTGTAACGGATTGTGTGCTAAAAAAAGGGACAAAACGCATTTAAGCAAATTGAGCACATTTCCTCGTAAGCGACAGCGAATGTGGAATTGGAAGTTCTGTCATATCAAACGTCAAACAGCTATGAAACAAAACTTTACTTAAAGGGCATTATCGACCATTCGTTTATTAGAGAGCGCAGTTAAGTGTTCTGATTGTGGAAATTAAAAATAAGATCAACTTGAACTCTTATATCACTGGAATCGAATCCTTGGCAAAACAAAACCACTATGGCATAAGTGTCAATATTTAATTAATGGTAAGTGGATACCAAATCGATATTCACTGTTACAACGTATTTAATGACGATAACAACTATGAGTAAGATTTACACGGATGATTGGCCACGGTCATTTGCATGTGCTACAACATTTTATAGGTCTTTGTTTTTGTGCAACTTTACAAAGTTTCTTGTGATTGTAATCGAGATTATATTTATGTCAGCAATAGTGTACCTTTGCCAAAAGAAGGATATTTCAATGAACTTTGAATGAACACAGACATTTCTTTCATTTTATCAACAAAGAACAAGTTGAAAAATTATACGATCTGTACAAATAGCTATAAATATTAATGCAAAAATCAATCCGGTTTCTCCATATATACGGGATTAGTAGTCGGCAAAGTTTTCCTCACGTACAAGCTAACTTTGTTATACTTCCTCCTTATCTTCATTGGAACACGATCTTAATAGTTTTTATCCTTCGTAAGCTCTGCAATGAAAATAGAATCTTGGCCTCCTACAAGACAATGTCCATTTCTGCCTAGCCCGAAAAGCGCGATATCGATTTCCCCTAGGGTGGTCAATTTTTTAACATCTTCTTGTACAAGCGATATGTACGTCATCCATCCAGACATAATACGATAAAGTGCTTTAACTACGCTTGAAATATAACTAGTCACTGAAGAAAATTCAATGCCGTCGTTTATATAAGGCCCAACCACTAGAACTTCATCAGTTAGTAATCTAATAAATGTTACCTCCGATCATAATTGAACTCTTTTATCTATGTGATGGTGAGATATAGAAATGGACATTCGAAGTGAGTTCCGCCTTTGGCAAATAATGAACTATCACAGCACTGTTACCAAATCACCATCGTGATGCAACATTCAACTAGTGGTTAACCGGCCGACCACAGTGCGAAATGGCATAACTATGCTGTTTTAACTCGATTTAGTGAATTAGCTTTACGTGAATTTAATATTCGGTACAAACTTTCACGATTTATAAATATTTTTGGTCGCTGCCGCGCAAAATATTTCACAGATCACCGTTTGAAGTCATTTCAAAGAGATTAGGGCTCTATAATTTCATTAAATTCCATCAAAACTTTCCGGTAGGAAACAATGAAGGCGGCGTCATCGTGCATAAATTAATATTTTACAATCAATTCGAATGCTTAATTAATATATGTCCAATGTTTCCTTCACGTGCCATATTTTTTCGTAGATATTTTTAAAGAACTCAAAATAGACGAATGTTCGTAATATTATATCTAGCTGCCAACTCACTACTTGCAGTGATTCAGAAATAACATGTCGTATAGAGAGTAAATATGTGCTCACATAAATGAAAACCGTTCGAAAACATTTAGGGTGTAAGCAAAGTGAACTCAGTGAGCACCTTATCTTTGCAATTTACTTTAAATATGGAAACAAAACTGCGTACGATATTAAGATGTAATATGAAAAGTTGGGTCTTACTTGCTATTGGTACTAATTACATGTATCTAAACGATTAAAACGCCAGGATACTAACCACCCGTAAAGTGAAGCATTAAAAACAATATGGTATCAAAGTAAAAAAATACGTTTGTTCAAATCGACAAAAAGCACGATCAGCAGAGGAATAACGAAAATAGCTAAAGCAAGAGAAAACAGATTTAGCATAATGGACGCGAAACGAATTAATTCCGAAAAGAACCACGCGGAGCCTCGGCCGGCCCAAAAATAAAAACTGGCTGCGGTGCAATCACCGAGGTGAGCCGGTGAATTTAAATAATATTATGTCACCGCTGCTGACTTAATTCTTACTGAGACAGCACGTTTGCGCGGTATCACTCGTGGATCCTTTAAGGTTCCTTTCAAATAGACCCGCTCGGAGTGCGAATATATTTGAAACGTAGAAGATTTTGAAGAGATTTTGAACGTAATTAATATAGAACTTTTAATAGTCTGTTTTTACATTTCAATTGTTTTATAGCAAGAGACTGATCGAGTGCTGGCCATAAGAATAAAAAAGTTTGCCTTTTATCCTGATATGAAATTCAAGTTCTCGTGTGACGATAAAGGTAGTATATTCCTAAGTATTTGTAGCAAGAAGTTTTATTATACATAAAGAGAAATATGCTTGTACCTGCACTCTTCGCAATTTTCTACTTGAGAACGGATTTTTTGCTAACACATGGCAAAATTCAAGAAATGCTAAGTAGGAGCAGAGACTGAGCTGATAGCGTACAGTTCTATAAGAGCATAATTACGAACCACATTTTTAGGTCGAGATGTCCGATATAGTTGTAAGAAGTAACCCTACATAAATGTACTGTGATGAAATGCAAAATGTTCGTAAAGAAGGTCAGGTCAAGATTGATTTATATGAACCAGCCTATATAATACCTAATCTTCAAAGTATTTTATTTTTATCCAAATCCTGATAAGTAAATTGGGCCAACTTCATCTTTTCCTTCCTTAATAACTTCCTCGGATTCCAAGTATACCGCAAGTTGCGAACTACTGTGTAACAAGATTTAGTGTGATTCGGGAAGCTTAGTGTGCTGGCGTGTGGAGAGGATGGAGTTTTAAGTTTTGCGATAAACGGACCGCTCGCGAGTATTCAGAACTTATGAAACTATTATGTACATTTTCATCTTATGTTATAGTATATTATTGTACACACACAAATAAAAGAGGGTTATCAAGTTATCTTTGGAATATCTATTATACAGATACGACAGCGACTTTGAAGACGTAATAATGTAATGTATTTTCGGCAAATAAGCCAGACACATTTACAAGAACATTGTTTCATACAAAACGTTTCGTGTGTAGTTACAACTGCGCACGATTTGGAGACAAGAAACTTGACTGACAAAAGACTGCTTGTGTTTCATATAAGTTGAAGACAAGAAACAAGTGGAGGAACTGGTACTTTGGTAAAAGTATGTCCGACGGCGTGAGTTAAAGAAATCACATCGGATCGCATACTCCCAGAGAGTTAAAAGGAACGGTTTTTTAATCATCAAGGTCAATATAAAAGCGTAAACATTATGCAAAATTTGTTTACAATTAACGGCAGTCGAATTTTTTTCAGGTCACGGTGTCAGTGTCAAATGCAAATCAATAAAAATAATAAACAGCTGCGTCGTACTTTTTGTCGATGATGAAAAAAGTTTTCTTTCAATACCATAACTATATTAAAAATGGGTTTGACGAATCACAGACCGTTACGAAAAAATCTATTAAAGTATTCCATATTTAAATAACACTTGCGTTATTAATGTAGTGTATTAATACAGTCATGTTACCATATTAAGGTGCAGTATGGAAGTTAATCACGTAAAATATAAAATACGTACGCAGTAACTTTAGTCTCCAACATATTATTATGATAGAAAACAAAAATGAATAAATGAAATAAATATGTATATGTGTACATATAATTTTAAAGGTAGGTAGCATATAATAAAGAACAACAACAACAAAATAAACAAAAAGATTTAATAAAACTTAAAACGTAATACGACGCCTGTAAGGCTGAAGGGCTAGGCAGAGGAGTGTAGTACACTCCCACTTTTCATCAGTTGCGTTTTCATCCAAACTCCGAGTCACTACTATAAATTCTAAATTAGAAAAATTGTCAATAAAACTTAACAAACAAAAACCAAGAACAATATAAAAATGGAACGTAATACTATACGAAAATGTATGTTAACTTTGAAAAAAGTTCGCTTGCAAGTGAAACATAAGTCATTAATTCATTTATTATTGGTCGATGGTAGCATTTCTTTATTTTATGGAGAGCCAGTAGTAAACGAGCGGGCTGAAGTTACGAGTGGCCGCTCATGCCCAGAGGTACTGTAGGAATAGGACTGTCATTTTCAATTCTAATGTCGTTAGTGGTAACTGGTAATAAGAAGGAATGAATGAAGCTGTTAGCAACGTTAGTCAGTACTTATCAGTACGAATGCAAGAGGACTGAGAATGTCGTGCCTAGTGTACGGGTACATATGGAGAGCACATTATGGAGCACTACCCAATCCGTTTAGCTCAAAACACATATCGTTTTAACAACACTACAGAAGCATATGCAAGAAAAATATACGAAGTAAAATAAATTCTCATATAAGAATTGTACAGGTAAAATTGTCTTCAGCAAAGGCTTTGAAGATTCAACATCATAAGCAGTTGTCCCCTTTGAAACATATAAATCTCATATAACCTTTTTAACGTGATAATAAAACACATGTAGGTACATATTAAAACTGATTGTGAGAGAAAACTGAGAAAAAACAAATAGACCCTCTTATTCATGAAAGAGCATTCGTTTTTTGCCTAATACCTCGCTCCCTTAAACGTACTCAAGTGTGATAAAAATAAAATCACCAAAAACGTAACACAGTTTTTAATAGTTTATACACTAGGGCACGACCATTCAGCTATGTATAATTAATAGACGCCCTGTTTTTCAAATAAGATATAATGTACGTGATAAATTTAATAGTGTTCACAAGCTGTGCGTCCAGTAAGCAATGAAACAACAAACGTAAAGGAAACATTTGCAAAGGTTTATTTCGTTTTTGAGATATTTCGATTTTCCGATTACATGCTTATATTGTTATAAGTCAGTACGGACGCAGGGTAACACATAATTCTTGTCAGTCAACGTATCTCAACAGGACAGATTAATTAGATAAATCTCAGCCGCGGGACCTGAGGGCAAATTAGGTCACTATTTCATAATGTTTACAAATAAACTGCACTTAACTCTTCTCATTATAAGAGCGGACATGTCCAATAGTAAAATGATAG
>DWEE01000836.1:0-15128 GCA_018245755.1 Parelbella macleannani | reverse complement strand
AATTATGATGGCCTCCCTTGCCTCCTGTCGTATATCGGTCGTCATAAGTTCATGGAACATTTTAATCGGGTGACTCAAGTCCAATATTGTGCACAGGCCATCTTTTTGCAAACGACTGGTACAAGAAGTCTTTTTGATTTCTATTGGATATTCAAATGTGCATCAAAGCTAATAGCTAAAGTAAGTAAAGTAAGCTAAAGCAAATAGCTGCACCAGAATCGATTAAATCAAATATCAAGTAGCTTGCAACAAGAAAAATAATACGTGATTTTTTAACGTGAAAGTAATGGGGAAACGCTTAATGTGCAGCCGCAATCAGTAATTCAAATAGGCATGTGCGGTGGTACAAATGTGTTTAGGGCGCCCCGGCCAAGAAGCTGTTGTTTATACAATCGTAACTTTGTAATGGCGCGCCCCACATGCGTGCGCTGGCCGGCTAAAGTTGCCTATACACTGTTACCGTGCTCTTGCTGGAAGTGCACATTTTTTATGACTGCACATGTATATTCAACACTTAAATTCTTACATTGCTTAAAATTAAAATTGCTATATATAGATTTTAAAATGAAATTGTTCATATTTCGCAAACGGTTGACATTATAATAAATAAATAAATTCGTCATTTCTACACTGCGCCTGTACACAATATTATGGAGAAAAACTTTAAACAACCGGTGACATGATTGTCCGTCTCATAGCAACAGTTACATATGTACAAATGACAAAATCTGATTCTCTCGACAGCCGACATCCCGTAGCACGTGCTTCAACCCATGCTGGGTTCGCCTAAAAAAACTTTCACAGATGTCTTGAAGGAAACGAAAAAAATTATACAATGAGATTCCTCGGTCAACGCTTTTACAATGACAACCGTTGAACTTAAAACCTTATGTTTGTTCACATAAAGTTTTAAATTGCTAAATGGAGGACAAACGCCGGCAGGTGTGCTCTACTAACACAAAGAAGCGAACTCACACTAAGAAATCAGCCTGTAAACTGCGTAGTACATTGCACGTTCGCCCTTTATTGCCGATGCAAGACAATATGCTCTACTTCAAAATATCAGCTTTCTAGCTGCGCTGAAAGCCTACCGCTGATCTTTATTTAACCTGACTTCTTATGAAAATTCAAATGATATAGATACATCGTTCAATATGAAAAATTAGAATAACCTACAACGCTTATATAGAGCGTGAGATAGACATTACCAATCACATTTCAAAGAAAATGTTTTTATATTTTTTTGTAATGACACACAAGTATCAGGAATTTTAAAACCTTATTTGGTTCATTATAATTATTGTGTTGGATTAAAACGTACTACACAAGAATCCGCTTGCTTCAAAACCTAACGTATCTCAAGTCCGACCTAAGTAGAGCAACAATCGTGCCGGTTTCACCGCTAAAGTGGAGGCAACAACTTTTTTTCGCCGTCCCGTCTTATTCCCGCGCCCCTTCGCATCCCGAGCCATCAGTTCACTCAGTTCCTTATTCTCCACGCGAACGACGGCACACAGCATGTGCTCGCCTCTTATCTCCTACATTATAAATACTCTCAACATTCTAAATTCGAAACGCGCTAATCGTTTTAATTACCAGCGTTGTTATATAATTGTGTCGTGTTGTGAGGATAGTGTGCAATCATCTTTAGTGTTTAGAGAATGGATACGATAAATGCTGTTCTTAAAACGGGATACAAAATCGTGAAGGATCTGTCTGAACAACATAAGCTTGTAAGTCGTTGGCAACTAATTAATTTAATTACGCTTAAAATAGGTTAACGGTTACTTGTGATGTTTTATTCATTGCGTTGCAGGTCAATTTTGCAACCGCTTTTATGAATGAGATAGGGGACAGAGTGTATTCTTGAACCATTGAACGTGAGAAATGGATACATAATATAAATAAAAAACAGCTTTGACAAACGAAGGGTTGAGATACATGCAGAAGTGTTTTGAATTATTTTTAACGTTACGACGTGGACAGAATTGTGTTTAATTGTAATAATAACAGTAAATTTAACTACGAAGTTATGATTGTTCCTAAAAATGCAAAAAACCCGGCTCGCGTGTCCACAACTCATAAAAAAATACGGTCGTTTTGACAAAATAACGGACGAAACGACGAAAGAATTTCACTTCAAAGTTTTCGTTTTTGTCGTTGGTTTTGTTGTTCTTGTTGTGTTTTGTATTTTTATTTACGGTTTGCACTCATTTATAAGTTTGTATGTTCTGTATGAGGTGAGGTAGAGTTGTCAAAACGTAGATACCGTTGTGACCTTACTGTGCCGCAATGTTGACTTATTAGATGATACAGCGATGAGCACTCTTCCTGGAAGGTATTTATAATGTAGCACAGGATAAAATTTTGGAAGTCATATTGATATAAAACGTAACATCGCGCTTGTAATCCCCGAAGGGATAGACAAAGAAGTGTAGTACACTCACTCGTTCCAACACTTATGGGTAGTACGTCCGATCATGGAATAGGAGGTAAGATTGAATAGAAATTTCTATTAGAAAATCTAAAATTCAACAGTTTTCGACCCGGGATTCGAAGCAGCAGTCGCTCTTGCAACCCCTTAACCTACGAGGCAGTCGAAATTGAAATTAAACTTAAAATATCAGGAACAACAGGAAATTTCCGGACGCCGGCATACGAAAATAATGCATAGTAGGTTCGTTCTCCTGAAATAGTTCTGAAAATAAGGCTGCAATTGCTGTCTTATTTCGAAAGACAACCCGCGAAGGAAAAAATCTTCGAATTACCTTATTTAATTTAAGCTACATAACGTAATATTACAATAACTGGTTTACATAATAAATAATAAGTGTACACTGAATAAGTAATCATGCCATGTAAATCTTGTTTAATATAATTGTTTGCGGTGTGGTTCCATTCCACAAGCAACATGCTACGAGTCCGTGCGAGTAATAATTTAGTTATATAAAATAAAACATAAATGGCATTTTTTAGTATAGATATATATTTTTTGTCTCGTTACATTGTGTACATCAATTTGACAGAAAATCATAAAACGAATGATTTGTTTGTACCGATATATCTCTTACACTTGATGCAAATATTCAAGAGCCCCTGGAGCCAACAATGCGGTATCTGCACTTTCTTTTGAAACTAAACTGTTCTTTAAAATATACCTCCTTATACCGTTACAATAATAACTGGCCGCTTATGGCAATCGATCTTTGAGGATCCGAATGAAAAGAAAGTTGGCTAACTTTTATGATCAATTAAAGTCTGTCGTCGAGTGCACGGTACAATCTTTTTAAGAATTTAAACGCTCACACTCACTCATGCGTTTAACGTACATTTTGACCGAATCAAAAAAAAACATTCCTGGAACTGTCACCTAAAATTACAATATTAACAAGTGAATGTTTCTAATATTTTTTGTAAAAAGTTACCTTATTTGAAAATGTTTCATTGCGTCCAGATGGAAACGTCGGGAGGCTCAGAAAGCTCTGGGGGAGAAGACGCAGAAGCTCGGCGGTCACGGCGCGGTCACGTGCTGGCTGAACTTCTGCAAACCGAAAGAGTATACGTGCAGGAACTTGGCTCTATACTGACCGTAAGTACATTTGATTATGTACATACGCAATTTACCTTTCTGTCATTATAACATTTTTGAGTTGTTCGATTAATTCATGACGCCATAAACAACTTCGTCAAGGTCCATAGAATCCAACGAGACGCGATATCTCCAGTGTACATTACGCGCTCTAAAAATTAAATATGTCACCACGCTAAAAGTAGTGCGTGGCGTACATGTGTAGACGGTGCGCATCAAGCAAACGGTCACGGACCATCTGGTGCTCTGTGGGCTCCGCGGCCGATGCATGCGATACGCACGCTACCGAAGCGCGCGTCCGCTGAGCGGAAAGCAATGCATTTTACACATTCGTCGAGCGACCGCTGTGGTAGGCTCTTCCTCGCGTGCTCTCTTCCGCACCTCGTATCATGAAATATGGAAAGTACGACCTTCATAAATCTTCCGCGAATCTCAGCACCGGCACGTCCTACTCGTGGTATTACAAAAAAAATGATAATCCATCTACGCGGAAGAAGAAACGAGTATCGAGAGCGGCTTCAGATTCGACCCTCTTTAGTGATTATGCAAATCAGATACCTCTGTTCAACAAGGATAAGTGTAGTAAAGTTAAAAAGTGTAGGAAGTCTGCCAGTGACGTCAGCAGAAATGATCGCGTCAAGTGCAATTCACGAAATATTAAACCTGTACGCATGCAGCCATTCACTGGAAACTTCTATTACGGTAAGCCGTTACCGGGTTACGAATACTCGAAAAAAACTGAAGAGAAAATCACATATCTGCCGGATTCAGATATAATTACTGTCTCAGAAGACAATACAGTCGACACTCTCACAACGGCACCAACCATAGTTGACATTCCCGAATTAGTTAAAAATCCTATATACGGTTGTCCAGAAGCTGACATTCAAATATCGTCACCGACTTATATGACCGAATCCATGGAATCGAAGGATTCTCAATTAAAATCTACTACTTGTACTGAACTTAGAAATACCATGGACAGTGACACGGACCCAATAAAGTTATTGACAGTTATTTTAAATGATTACAAACGAATAATGAATGAATGGAACAACACAATAGAGGAGCATTATTCCACGCTGTCCCATGCGAAACGAGGTTCAACGATATGTCGCAGAAGTAATACTGATAGTTACATCCGTAGTCTACACTCTACGCTATCGTGTCGAAAGCCAAACAGGTGTCTTAAATATGTACACAATAAACATTACAAATACTCACATACATCGTACAACTGTAAAAGATCTCAAACGAATTCGAGCACACGAAGGAACACGCAGAGCTTGAACAGGAATCACACACTCAGCAAATGGACCTCGACTTTACGGCGATTGAAAAGCAAATTATGGAAAGCCTCTGATACACTCACTTCATCCGACTGCGAATGCTTGGAAGTTATTTATGAAGATTACGACAGGCGACTTCAACAATGGTGCGACGCAGTGAGCCAGTGCTCTACTTACCTTAGCTCAATTGTATGTACTTAGTTGTACTCGTTTTGAACTTTTATGGTGACGTAGTTGTCTGTGATTAATTAGACAATGTTTTCAGGGCTACAAGGAGGAAATAGAAAAACCGGAAAATCAACACATACTGCCGTCGGCTCTGGTGGGCCAGGCCGACGTGCTGTTTGGCAACCTGCACGAGCTCTTCACCTTCCATCAGGACATATTCCTTAAGGACTTGGAACGGTCCATTTCAGCGACAGAATTAGTCGCTTTATGTTTTGTTGAAAAGGTACATCTTTTTGCCTTGTGATTTTAATGTATACTTACGTCTGTAAATTTGTGTGCTTACGATCAGTTAATCTACGAATTTCTGTACTTTTAGAGAGAGACATTCTTCCGGCTATACAGTTACTACTGTCAAAACATCCCTCGCTCAGAACGGCTACGGGAGACCTTAGTGGACACGCACTTATTTCTACAAGCGTGCCAACAGCGCCTCGGCCATAAACTGCCGCTGGCTGCGTATCTGCTGAAACCTGTGCAGCGGATCACCAAGTATCAGCTTCTACTCAAGGTTATTACAAAAATAACATTCACTTATTCATTCTATATTAAGATTATTTTGTTTGCTATTTTATTTAAAGTAACCCATTGGTCTAGTGGTTAAAGAACTTTGCTGCTGAGCCAGATCGAGGATTCGATGCCCGTCCATGACAAATTTTTGTGTAGGTACAAATAAGTATTTAATTATTTTATATTACATGTAATTTATCAGGTGGTCGTGTGTGGAAATATCTTAAGAAATTTATGTATGTATTGTTTTACTATTTTGGGACCTTACATTGCAACGCCCTTTAAATAATTTAATTAATGCTTGTAATTTGACACATAACTATTTGTCTGAGGATCTGCTTAGTCTTTATGAAATATGACGTCTCTATTTCCCTGAAGGGTTGGCCAGAGGAGTGCAGTACACTTCTACGTTTCATCAGTAATGTTATACAATGTCTCACCGCTGAATAAGGGATGAGCCTACTGGCGTACATCGGACACAAATCCACACACTTTAGTACCTACCTAATACCTACTTAGCCCGATCCGAGAATCCAATCCATTTGCATTCGCGCTTGCAACTACTACACTAATGAGACAGTCTAAGAAAGTTATAGATAGATCACGTATATATATCTCATACATAGTAAGTTTAAATTATTTGATTATAAATTTGCAGGACTTATTACGGTATAGTGAGTGCGGGTCCATGAGCACGGGGCTGCAGCAGGCGCTGGACTGCATGCTCGTGGTGCTCAAGTGCGTCAACGACTCCATGCACCAAATTGCAATCACGGGCGTGCCGGTATGTGACAGCAGTTGTTACGATATTTACTCAATTATGCATAGGACCTGCGCAGGTGGCGACAGGCCGTAGCATTCTTCTTGTACCTCAAACTAGACTGATTACAACTGCATCGAACACGTAGAACTAGAAGTACCGCCGGAAAAAAGTTATAGTATATGGGCAGATAAGCCGCATTTTCTTCATAAATGTTTTCTGTTTTTTAAGCATATCAAGTTTATTACAAAACAAAATTTCCCAAGTTAGTTATGTGGTAAATTCGGGTAGATGATTACGCATTAAACTCTGTGTGGACTTCTGTTCGCCGCGGACGGGAGTTCCGTTTGCGCTGGTCCTCGCAACTACGATCTTGAAATATTAATCCTTATAGATTTGCAAAGAATAATTGTATAATTTTTTTTTTAGGTGGATTTGAGCCAGCAAGGGGAGCTACTTCTGCAAAGCTCGTTCCTGGTGGCGTCCGAAAACAAGCGGGACCTGAGGCTGCGGATCCGGCCGCGACGGCGACACATCTTCCTGTACGAGAAGGCCATGCTCTTCTGCAAGTCGGCCACGAAGAACAGCCACAACAAGGCCACATACCACTTCAAGCACGACCTGCAGGTAGGTGGGGTCGCAGCGGCGGTCGCGGTGTAGGCGGGCGGGTGGCCGGGTGGTCGGCGGACAGTCGCTACAGAGCGGTGCGCAGATGTCGCAGGTGGGGCTGACGGAGTCGGTGAAGGGCGACGCGCGCAAGTTCGAGGTGTGGCGGCAGGGGCGCGCCGAGGTGCACACCATCACGGCGCCGTCGCTGGACGTGAAGCGCGCCTGGGTGGAGCGCATCAAGCGCGTGCTGCTCGACCAGCTCAAGGAGCTGAAGGGCGAGCGCGTGCGCCAGTACGCCGCGCACCACCACAGGTACCTCGCGCAGCCTTTATGCGCCATTGAACTTAACTTCTTTAGCCGTTTTGACATACTTCTGTATACTATATTCGTGCGGGTGGACCTCGTTATTAATTAAAAATATCACAAATTTATTAAGCAATACCCTAGTTTATTTACAGGCCAAGTCATTATCACGTTGTTGATTTGTTTTTCGGTTATTATTATTTAACCTGGAAGGAGTAAAAGAATCTTCGGATTCTGCAATTGTAATATTAACTGAACCCGTTTTCATTCTATATCCGCACAACATTCCCACACAACACTTTTTGAAAACTACTTCTCGATTACATTAATAAATAATTGTAAACTAACAAACCCGCTATTCATATGTTCCCGCCTTTTTGAATAATTAAAAATGAATTCCGGTTTGTTTCTAAACTTTTTCTTCAACGTTAATCAATATGAGTACTGAAGTACATAAAATCAATAATTTCTTAAAGTTAAGTATCGGTAATTTTGTAGTAAAACTTTAAAGTGATCTTACACACATATTTAAGAAAATTGAAAAATTACAAAGAATTTTCAATACATGGAGCTTAACAAACATGTGTGAAAACAAACCCTAAGTTACAAGTGAAAACTGGTGCCTAAAGATATTTCACGTAAAAAATCTACTTTGCATGAATTTAAAGTTGGCTTAGGAACGGAGTTTTTGCATGTTTTGACCCAAAATTACCAACTGTGTAGAACACCTTCAAAATAGTCCATTTCCACTCGGTCAGGCCACTAATACAAGCCAGTTCGTGGGAGCTGGGCCCCGCGGGCGCGCCGGCGCCGCGCCCGCAGGCGGCGCCCGCCCCCCCGCCGCGCACCGCCTCCTGCGACACGCACGACGAGCCCTGCTGGTCCACCGACCCCTCGGAGGACGAGGACGAGGAGCCCGAGCACACGCCGGTACGATTCAGACAGTCTTATACTCTTATTTTCGACCATATTAAGGTATAACTTTTTTTTGTAAAATTCCAAGTCCATGAGTTTGTCCGTTTAGTAGCAATTGTGAGTTGTGTTGGGTGTTTGGCGTTTGATGTATCTATTTCGGGACATTCTTGTTCTTGTTCGACAATTTTTATATCAAATGTTTCTCGACGCGGTCATAGTAGGTATTTTGGATTGTCAATTCAATAATTAATTTTCAATTTACGAATATTTTGTAATAACGAATTCGTGTTTACTTCAAAATAGATTTATTTAACGCCAAGAGGGGGCGGGTTTTTGTAAAGATTATGATTGAAAATGTGTATAGTTATTAAAATACTCGATGTCGTGCAGCCACTTTCAATTGTAAAGTCGGTATTTACGTTTTTTTACTTCTATAATGTATGTGGTGGTTATAAAAAATATATCTTAAGGCTAATAATTATTAATGTATTAAAATAAGATCCACATCGTGTACTAACCAGTCCATCCAGTAGCGCTTCCTTAAGGACTAGCTTAACCAAATGTGGCTCTCCGGAATTAATAGCGACTAATTTTGGGTTTGCAGTGTTGAGTGACGTGGTAGCCACTCTCTATGTAAGTGTAAAGTGTATTTTATAGGAATGCGGGTTCGATAGTCACCGGGTAGCGCATGACCAGAGCTGGCCACCCGAGCGCACATAACGCTTGCAGACAGTAACATGCCACCTTGTGGAAATAATAAGGATGTTTGTGCCTAATTGGCGATTGTAAAAATCCATAGATCATAAAACAAGGAATTCGTAGTACAATTCAAAATTAGTCATAGATTATAGTGTTCGAATACTACGACTTCTATTGTTATGTGTCTGTCAAAATTGTTTCTTTACCATACGACGTCCTGCCCCAGTCTAATAGAGATCACGCCGTCACTGCATATTTAATTTAGCCAACCACCCATCATCGCTTATAGTTCCTTTTGAATTACAAAAATAACATTGCAAGGCACCCGTCGTACCGACGATATTCGCACTATCACGTTCTAATCGGATAGACCCTTCCGAAAGTGAATAGGGAAGAGCGTAGATGTAAAATACTAGGCGAGTGGAGTGGACGGCTGCCCGCTCGCGGGCCCGGCCGGCGCCATGCTGTATGTTGTGTTGTTCTACAGGTGACGGAGGCCGTCGGTCTCAACGGTACCATCCACCGAATGGTACAGTTCTTTTCAGTGTCGGGCTCCGCACAGGCCACGTCCACGTTTTACGTGTCACAGTACTGATAGAACAACCTTGTCGACTATATCTGTGAAGGCTTTGTACATACTATGAAAAGAGACTGATTGTAATATCCAAAGTTTAACGTAACCAAAGACAGCAACTAGCGTGGATATTTCGGTTGTATTCGCTGAACATTCACTATCGTGTAAGTCATGTTTTGTTTGTTATGTCACTCATTGTCCGTGTGCTTTACCGATTTATTTTACTTATGCGCTTCGCTTCGATTTCATGTTATATGTACGTTTATTGTATGTGGAAACCTAAACATTTCCCTTTTCAAAATTAGAATGTTAGATTTGGTGTTGTATCTCTCTCATTCTTCATTATGCTCAGTACGAAACTTGTATCTAATTGTGTTTATCCATATACATATTTATCTACTACCTACGAAACTATTGACACAAATGAGTGAATCTGTATTCCAATGATGCTCCACAACGAAGACGCGTACAGGGCGCGCCTGCCCAGCACCGCTCCGCACAGCATCTCTGCTTGCTTCATACACACTACACTGTTTTCCACGTAACTACCGTTTGATAGTTTCAGACATATTTCTACCTTATTGTTACCACAATATTGTATGGCTTTGTGAATATTTCTTCAAGCCATCGATGTGTTCAATGCGCGTACGTCGCAACGCGTACATTTTGTAATAATTTTCTTTATTTCACATACTACAAAAACAACGAGCAAATAAAAATTCTTTCATACACTCGCACTGGGCAATTACGGACCCGTAAACGGAGTGGTCGCCGCACGGGCGTTTCTCGATCTGTTATTTATAACTACATATACATAGGTACTATTAAGCACGTTGCTCTCTCGTTAGCTATACTTCACTCGTTAATAAAATCATACCTATATACACATGTAACAATTACAAGTTTGCGTTGTCGGTGCGTCCGGCCCACGATTTGCTACCCGACGAGCCGTGTTCACTCCAGCGACAATGATTTCAACACACGCCTTCAACACTTGTTACCTCTATCTATTTATATCACACGAGTGGATTGGAACGGATCCGCGCATGAATCTATTACATATATATGCATACGCACACATGTACTGGACTCTACTAATCTATGTACCTAACTCCACCTCGCCATGTCCACACGCATGGCTTGCCTACTAACTGACATTGCGGTGGATAAACGAGCAGCTGTCCATCTCGTCTTTGACATCGATGTCGTACAAGTTGTTCGTGTTGTGATATCTTTCATAATGCATGAAGGTAGAACAGTCGATTTAAGATTTGATGGCAGAAGTATCTCTGGCGAGAAGCAGCGGCAATCGTCACCAGCGCTTATTGTTAGGTATTAATCGTTTCAATGACTTTGCCTCGTCGAAACATTTAAAGGCATTTTAAAGCCACCCGACAGCTGGCCTGTCGGCAATCCATATCTCTGCCAAATACCAAGGCGCTTTGGGACAGTGTAATAGACCACGCCTCACACCTCGCGGTTCTGCGAGGGACTCTCAAGCGCTATGATTTCATGCAAAAAAGTTGCAGTCAAGTAAACAAAAAATATATTTTATTTGTCAATATTTTTATACAATATGCCACACTATTGGCACGGCACGAGACTATTCTTTCAGCTACTTTAAATAATAGTGTTTCCGTTTTCATTTTGTCTGTTCTACCTTCATTTAACCAGAAATTATCATAATGCGATATGACTTATACATTCAAAGTGTGAATCGAATTACATTTTCATGGTTTTTTTTTACAAATACAACCTGACTACGAATTTGCATGCCGGTGAAACGTAAAGCGTAATGTTACGTGTCCCCTGTTCGTGCTTAGGTTGTATCTGCGGCACCAGCTGCCGTGGCCACTGTACAGGCGTGTTGCATGCTCGATCGGTGTGAGTTGCCGGGTGAATGCGTTTTATATATGTGTGTGTACTACGATTATTATTATACATTCTTACTGGAATTTACCACTGAGCACAGGTCGTGGTCTGTGGCAATAAAGACCTGCGAGCTCTTTTATATTGTACCATTTTTTATATAGTAAACATTCATCATCGTACATGCCACGCCACGACCTTTGCGTTATGCCATTTTAACATTTACACTGAACGTCATGCGACGATAGATATTAAAACGAAATGAGATTCACAAACCGTTGATCAACGCAAACGTTAACTGAATTATGAAACTCGTATATCTCGTAGGTCAGTGAGAACGACCCAAAAAATTCTCCAGGAAATGAATGTATTTCTGTTCAGTGGATGCGCGTTATTTGGAACATTGGTTAATTTTAGCGATCATCAGCGGTTAACGAGTGTTCGACAAATCATTTGAAATTATTCCCAAAAGAGCTTGATATGCTTCTCGATCCGTCGAGTCCATCGAGCATGAACGACGTCGGCGCCCGGCGAGCCGGAATGTCTCCCTCAGTACAGAGTTCAACAACTATTATCACTTGTTATAACTAATTTTATAGTAAAATGTTCTACCAATCAGTTAACTTTTAATTGCAGCCATAAGGTTGAACTTAGTCGTTAGCCTCATATCTATTATTTGGTCTCAATTTAGCACATTCGATGAATTCGGAATCTTAGGCGCCTAAGTTCTCATAATGCTTATAATGTTTATCGTAATTTAATCAAAGAGTCGTACTGTAAACCGTGATTTGACTATTTTAAATATCATGTGTTCAGCTAAAAAATGTTAATGAACACAGAAAAGATTTTTATTTGTGTTAAATCTTTTTGTCGTCTGAAAGATGTGACTAAAATATTTCATGAATTAAAAAAAAATATTATAAAAGTATGACGCGGATGGTTTTCTGAATTGAGCGAGACGTTCGAGGCGCGCGGCGGCGCGGGCCGGCAGCGAGCGGCCGCAGTAGTGACTGTGTGTGCGCAGGCGGTGGGGTGCGCGCTGGTGGCGCTGTCCGAGTACACGGCGGTGGGCGGCTCCGAGGTGTCGCTGCGCGAGGGGCAGCACGCCGAGCTGCTTAAGGTGGGCTGCGCGGGCTGGTGGTACGTGCGCCTCGCAGGTGAGTCCTCCTTCTGCTCCTCCACTTTGTATCTAGCTCGACGGATTTTCTTATTCATTATAATATTAGATTTCAAAAGAGATAAGGTCGACCCTATTACCACTCGTTTGAGGTTGTGTTCTAATTTTTGTACCTTCAATTTATGTAATCAAATGTGTACCATTCATTTCATTTCCGTAGCGCGGCTAGGCACCTGTATATCGAGCACGGTACACTCTGACCGTATCGGTTGTCTCTAAAGCAGGTCCCGCGTCTTGTACGATTCACTGTACGGCACAATTACCAGGGGTCTGTTATCTTTTTAACATGTGGATCTCCGGAACTATAAAACATCGCCTCGATAAACAATTAGACGTATTAACATTAATTAAAATCACTAAGTTTAAAAAATATTTAAATTAAAGATAATAATATACTTTGTAATAGTCGTGACACCGTCCAGTCGTTTATATGTGCAATATAACGAAGCGATTGTAAGTTATTAATCTTTAAACGTCAGAAACTGTCTGTCATCGAAAAGCTATATTGAAATATAAAAAAATAAATTGGTTATTACTGACGTCGATAGGTGGCAGTGGCGAGGGCTGGGCGCCCGCGGCCTACCTCGAGCAGCGCAAGACGTCGCGCTCGTCCAGCCGCTCGCACGAGCGCCCGCTCGACCGCGCGCTTGACCGACCGCTCGATCGGCCGCTCGATCGGCCGCTCGACCGACCGCTCGATCGGCCGCATGACCGACCGCTCGACCACTGAGCCCGCACGGCTCCCTGCTTCACCTTGAACATACTGCACACAATAACATTCAGGAATTACTTATAATTCCTGTCTTGTTGTGTCCAAACATAACGATGAGGGGAGACGGGTTCGTGAAGGCCTCTGTGAAATAATTCAGCAACATGCACCGGAGAGGGGCCGCGAGCCTGGCCTGCGGCAGTTGTACACCACCATACACTACATATACGCATATAAGTGTGTGTAACATATGTATACATTGTATGTAAATTTATTTATTGACATACTCTTGCGAGACAATGGTCTCACGCATGGTGCATTAGACGTAACCGGTCCATGATAGACGAGAGTAGTGGGTGTTCAAGATGATTTAATAACTTCCGACTAAATCTGACCGAACCTCTCCACACATTCTTCACCAATTGCAGGAACCGCAGTGCATAAATGATTCGGCTTGGTTTCCAACACTGCTCTCGTTGGTACATAAATGGAGTCTGTCGTGAAGATTTCGGTTTTCTCAATTCAATTAAGTTCCAAGCACCTGACATCGACCGGAAATATACCTCTAAACAAATGAATCTATTTGTTCATTATTCATTGTTAAAAATTCACGGCGTGTCGAACCTCCTGTGGACTGCATTAAATTTCAGGGTAACACCGTAACAAAAAAAACGCGTGTTTTCCCTCGGACATTCCTCGCGATATGCACCATCTTTTTCCGCGTATTGAGGAATAGAAAATTTCAGATTATTTTAAAAATCGCTAAGTAATCTTCGCGATTATGTATTTCGAATTTATTTTGATTACAGAAATTAAATAAATTTGTGATACAAGTGTTACTTAAAAATGTATCATTTGTTTATTGTCATTAGACTCTGGTCGTTTTCTGGAATTATTTTATATCAACGCTCATTGTTCCTACGAGTTCCAAGTGAAATTGAATCCGAGTTCCGAATTAAGTCGCAAAGGTCCAAAGCAATGTTCGCGGCGCGCCCCCTCGTAGATGTTATCCAACAATACGATCGTTAATGTATGTAAATGTTGTTCTAAAAGCTTTATTGTATATTAGTCTTAGATGTAGAACGTTATCGTTACGATTATCCAAAGCTATGTATAGCGTAGTTCGTTGTTGAGCGGCCGTCGCTTGGTTCGTGTTTTCTGTGTAAATATCGGCGTTATTATTTAGTTGTAGTTATTTATTTGGACGTTCGGAGGTTTCGATCCATTGCGTCTCAATTTTCCATGACATTTACTGTGAATAGTGTTGCCAGTGTAAAGTTTTTCGTAGTATTCGTGCGTTCAATCTGTATTTTTTCATGTGGCAAGCCACGCGTAGTTAGCTTAATCGATCTGTGTGCATTGATGTCATATCGCAAATTATTAATTATCATATCTCTATTTATCGAGCTTGATCATTGTATGCAAAAAGGATTATAATGGAGAGTTACAATTATAATGAAAAATTATTCTATATAATACACTACATCGCCGCGACGGCAACACTGCGTCAGCCTCGCTCACGGTGAAACTGATTAAAATAAAGATTACTATTAACAAAAAATTTTTTTCACATTCCTTTATATACTATTGTAATATGAATCTGTTTATGTAACTGTTATTTTATAGTCACGGCATTTAATAAAATTATACCGTGTTCAGCGTTCAATATCGACGTAGTGTTGTTGTTTGAGATGATTAAATATAAGTATGTAATTAATTGAAATTTTAGATAAAAGAATTAAATACAGGTGCCTCCGTATGCTTACTGAGTATCTTAGGTATAAATTACATACTAGTCGGTGTGATTATTTTATATTATACCCAAATGTAAATCAATTATGATAATTTTATAGAAACTTATAATGTAACAATCATATCACTAACATCCCGTAATTATCAT